>WNWK01018668.1:0-39407 GCA_009830355.1 Cherax destructor | reverse complement strand
GTGCATGGGCATGTCATTTATCGCCTTTTCAAAGTCATGTGGCATCAGGGTAATGTCAGATAGGCTTGCGTCTACCAGGTTCTGTGGCACTCTCAAAAAAATTCATTTAGGTCTTCAACTTTTAGTCTGGTTAGCGGCTCACTAAAAACTGAGTCATACTGGGACTTTAGTAACTCACTCATTTCCTTGCTGTCATCTGTGTAAGACCCATCTCGTTTTTGTAGGGGCCCAATACTGGATGTTGTTCTCGACTTTGTTTTGGCATAAGAAAAGATATACTTTGGGTTTCTTTCAATTTCATTTATGGGTTTTAGTTTTTCCCGCGTTTCTTGATTCCTGTAAGATTCCTTTAGTTTTAATTTGATGTTTGCTATTTCTCTGACCAGTGCCTCCCTACGTATTTCAGATATATTGGCCTCTTGTAGCCGCTCTGTTATTCTTTGCCTTCACCTGTATAGGAGCGCCTCTCTAGTTTACATCTTCTCCTCATTGCATTGCTACAATTAATAAATTATTATGTTCAACTTATATTCAAACTTTATAACTTAGATACATAATTATACTTATTTTATAAGTTATCAACCATAATTTTTTTACCATGTAGTCTACAATTAAATAGTCCTAAGAATGCCCGCAATGCACAGCATATTAGGGCTTTGGCATGTACATCTCATTTATACCTATGTATCATGTCTATCTATGTATCATTGTACCATGTCTAAATAATTATTATTATTATTATTATCTACATTTTATTTTACATTCGTTCAAATTTAGCGCGATAGGCCTGAGTCACCTAGACATGAGAGAATGGTTCTGCGCCCTCAGTGTGTGCAGTATTAAAAAAATCGGGGACCACTTAGTACCTTGTGGGAGCACCAGTTCGATTGAGTGCCAGCTAGAGCAAATAGTGTGGCAAACACCAGGGATTCAATGATGTTTTGTCACATTAACACTCCCCTTATAAGAGGAAAGTAAAAATAGGTCAGATAAATTCATGAGTGGCTGTAGGTGGGTGTGAGTTGGACCTGACAAGCTTGTGCTAATATGTCTGATGCCATGTTCCTTCCTTCAGAGGATGTGACCTGACTAGGTGGGTCATTGGTCTAAGTTGGGGGGTGACATGGCCCTGCCTTGCATGGGCCAGTAGGCCTGCTGCAGTGTTCCTTCTTTCTTATGTTCTTATGTATTGGCTGTCTCTGGCTGTCTCTCTATCTGTCTATAACACTATCTGTCTATATCTCTATCTGTCCATATCTTTGTCTGTCTATATCTTTGTCTATATCTTTATCTGTCTATATCTTTGTCTGTCTATATCTTTGTCTGTCTATATCTTTGTCTGTCTATATATCTATCTATATCTATATGTCCTATATCTCTGTCTCTCTCTCACATATACACATAAGTACAGTTATTATACATAGTGTAAATTACCTAGGATAACCCAAAAATTCCAGGCAAAGTGCTATACAAGGCTTGTAGATATAATACATAATAAGCATGGAAACCCCTGGCAAGTAATACGCATCGTCACTTCTGCATCGTGTATAATACCTGTTGGCTTACGAGACGCACTCTGAGACTGAGACAAGCAGACGGAAAGACATACACAGGCAGACAGATAAGCAGAGTTAGACAGACATAAACAGAGCTAGACAAACAGACAGATACAGACAGATAGACAGACAGAGAGATACAGACAGACAGACAGAGAGACAGACACAGATAGACAGACAGACAGACAGACAGATATTGAAAAAAGGGAGGGTTCCCTCCAGTGCTGCTGACATTTATCAAATGTCACTGGGCTGTCAAGAGTTATCTCACACTTGTCAACACACCATTCTTCAAGGAGTTTCATATACTCCAGGCACACAGGCAGACAGAAAGACAGATAAGCAGAGCTAGACAGATAGACAGACAGATACAGACAGATAGACAGACAGATACAGACAGATAGACAGACAGATACAGACAGATAGACAGATAGACAGATAGATAGATAGACAGACAGATAGACAGACAGACAGAAAGACAGACAGATAGATATACAGACAGACAGATAGATAGACAGACAGATAGATAGTGAAAAAGCAAGGGTTCCCTGCACACATTCATTCATCAATGTCACTGCCTTATCAGTAGTTATCTGGCAATTGTCATAACACCATTCTTCAAGGAGTTTCATATATACTCCAGGATGTCTAAAACATTGCTGGGACCTATAAATACTTCGTATATATTTATAGACAATAGTAAATGACAAGGCAGGTGAAACTGTTCACCTGTTAGTGGGATTGTGACTATTTGAGTACTATTTCAGTACATAATATTAGTGTTAGAACAAAGATTGGCTATGAAATCACAAGAACTATTGTAAATTGTAATTATCAGAACATAAAAATTATATAAATTAAAATAAAAACTAGAAAAAAAAGTATATCGGCATTACTTCTGCAAGCGGCAGGACTTGATGTTGCCGTCAGGTGAGCATTCAGTACCAAATTGGCTGGCTTATATCTCGGTAAGTACTGACCCAAATTTTTTTTTTTAGCCTATCCTGTTTATAAAAATGTGCTCTTCATTTTTAATTTTTTTTTTTTTTTTCAAAATATTCGGTCAGCTACGCGAGTGAACGTATATCTATGTGTGGACAGTTTAAGGGTTAAGGGAGTAAACTCGTTCGGTAATGGCACTTGAGCAGGCTTCTGGAATGAATTTTGTTCGTTACTCGGGGGTCCACTGTACTGTACATATAAAATATGCAGTAACTTTAAAACACTTGAAATTTTGAAATGTTTTCAGATGTGCTCACAGAGCACATGTTTGAATTTCAGTACCTCAATTTTGTAAACCTAGTTAATCACTACAATTACCTAACCTTACTATCAGTATAATCATTGTGTCACTATTGAGTAAGACCTATCATAAGACTGCCTGAAAAGCCTAGGCATACCTAAGCATATTATTGGCCATCTTGTAAAATCTACTTCATAAAATGTACATTAATATAAGTACACCTCACTTTGTATATTACTAGAAATAAAGAATTTGAATTTGAATGTAAACAAACCAGTTGGGGCGCACTGTGTTAGAAAGATGGGGAGCTGTATAGCAAGTTTTGGTCATAATTTGAAATTGCCATATTAGTGGAATGCCATAAGGTGAAGCGCCATAAAGTGGGGCCTTACTGTATATATATTTATTCATTCATAAGCAACAAAGTATGTACATCAAATGCTGAATTGTATGCTTTTTTTAGTTTACTAGGTAAATTTGTTTTTGATTTAAACTATGTTAGATCAGAACAATTCAGATTTAAGAGATACCTTTTACCATATTAGTCTGCTATTTTTTCTTGCAGAGTATATACCCTTTGACCATAATATAAATTGTTTTAAAATTTCAATTTCACCTAAAATTAACATTGCTTCTTCCCTGGTATTCCACAGACTCTCACAATGGTAGGACATTCACATCTGAGTATCCTATACCTGTTAGAGAAAATGACAAAGTCAATAATGATGGTAAGTTGTTTATGATCTTGTGATAAAACATGAATACAGTATCTTAACCATTTCTTTCAATAAACTGAAGGCATCAAGTCACTTTGAAACTGCTTATGAAATCTCACTTAACTGAAGATCACTGAATTTGTTTGAAGTATTAATGTATATGTACTTAAAATTTTACTATGCACCACATTCTAGTGCCTTTCTTTTGTGCCTAACAATACTTTATTATATGTAAACTATTACTTTTATACTGCAGAAAAGAAATAAATTACAGTGGATCCTCGCTCATCGGCCATAATCCGTTCCAGAAGCTCGGCCTAAAAGCGAAATAATATTTCCCATAAGAATTAATGTAAATACAATTAATCTATTCCAGACAAAAATATCAACAAAAAATATTTTTTTTAAGATTAACTATAGTTTTACATACACAAAACAATGAGAACTAAATAAAATGACGAAAGAAATGGATAAATGAACGTTTAAATCACTATTACATACCTTTATTGAAGGCAGGAGGAGAGTATTGTTTGGAGACAGGACAAAATATGCCTTCAATATGATGCTAATATCAACTCTATGTGGCTTATTTATCTATCACAATTCATCTAATATGACATAATAAACAATATAAATAACATAGAAACCTCATATACACTCTAGAATGAATAAAATATGTCATTACGTATGTGGCTAGTGGTGGCAGTGGCAGGAGTTTGTTTGGAGACAGGACAAGATAGTCCTTCAATATGACACTAATATCAACACTACAGCTTATTTTTCTATCACAGTTCATCTAATATGACATAATAAACAATATTAATAACATAGAAACATGACATATACTCTAGAATGAATAAAATATGTCATTACGTATGTCACGAGTGGTGTTGTGTTGTTTGTTGTTGGGTGTATAAGGACCACTGAAAGATAAGCCTTACATAAACCCCTCACAGTGATAAACATCTACAGATTACCACAGTCAAACATCCACCACTTTAGTGAAAAACTAGGAAACCTGATAATCGATTCACGCCTTAACAAAGATCATTTGCTGCTTACAGGAGATTTCAACATAAATCTCCTACATGACCAGGACCCACAGGTAACTGAATTCACAAACACTATGAGCAACTGCTTATTACTACCAACAATATCAAAACCTACAAGAATCTCCGAGAATAGTACCTCGTTACTAGACCACATCTGGACTAACACTATATCCCCTCTAAAATCAGGCATAATCACAGAAAACACCACAGACCACTACCCTACCTTTCTCATAACTAACCTAGGCATTTTTCCCCAAGAAATTGCAAAAGTTACCTTCAGACTACATAATGAGTCAGCTGTTAATAATTTTATATCAGCTATGACGAACATTGACTGGCTTAATGAATTAGAAACATATTCAGATACTAATGAATGCATCAAGAACTTTCTTAAAAAAACACACAACCTCTATAACAGACATTGCCCGAAAAAAGCTAAACAGATCACAGCTAAGAGACTTAACAATCTCTGGCTAACACCCAGCATCCTTAAATCCATAAACAAGAGGCACCAATATGAAAAACAATACAGAAAGGGTCTAATAACCAGAGAACAATCCAAACGCTACTCATCAATCCTTACTAGCCTGATAAGAAGGTCCAAAAAATTGTATTATGAGAACAGACTCCAGACCGTAAAAGGTGATATGAAAAAGACCTGGAAAACCCTATCTACAATTCTAGGAAATAAAAAGACATCCACGAACAATACCATCAAATTATCAAAAACAGACGAACCCCTACTCTCACCAACTGAGACAGCAAACAGACTTAATGTTTTATTCTCCACCATAGGAAAGAATCTAGCGAGTAAAATCCCAAGCTCGAACACTCATCCAACAGACTACCTCACCAACACCTACCCAGATACACTATTCCTAGCTCCTACCAACTCAATTGAAGTCTCACTCATAATCAACACCCTTAACCCTTTGGGGGTCGACAGGCCTTCTCAGGAAAGTGTTCCTGGGGTCGAAATTTTTTTGGAAAAAAAAAAATTATTTTTTTCCTACGAAATGATAGAGAATCTTTTTCCGATCATAACGCCACCAAAATTATGAAATTTGATCTAAAACTAACGGAATTATGCTTTCGCGAAGTTTGCGGCAGCCATGACACTTACGCATCGGCGATTTTGCCCACCTTGAGCCCTATTTTCGACAAATTCCAATGTGTCAGTCTCCTAAAATTATAGCGATTTCGCTAGAACTCCATTTCTTCTATCGATTGCGTACAAGAAACCGCCTATTTACCAATTTCATCTACCCAAAATAGTGGTCAGAAAATGGAAATTTTCCAATTTCACACAAATTTCAAACGATGCCAATTTTAAAATAGGGTCCAGAGTAAACAAGGCAGACATTCCTGGCACTAAAATAACATGTTCTCTGTTCATTAGTCACGTCTCCAGGCCCCTGTTCCTTTACTTTTGCTTTTCATTTTGAATTTTTATTCACACAAAAAATAGAAGATTTACTGTTATGTATATAACTGCATCATTGTAAAAATGGTATAAATAATATCAGAGCACTTGTGCATGAATATAAGACTCGCCAGTGTATGTGTATTGGAGGCATGGTGTGATTTGTTTACTCTTGAACATCGTCAAAAATCGAACATTTTCGCTACTTTGAGCTCAATTTCAAGGTACTTGTCATTGTCATACCAATCAAAATCATCTCTATTTCTGTAATATATCTTCCATTCTATCAAATGAGACCAAGAAAACGAGAATACATCAATATAAACTATACGAAAATCGACTGCAAAGTCACTGTTTTAATCGAAAAAAACGGTCAGAGTTTTTTTTCACTCATTATGCAGTGTGTACTGCAGGATTTTTTTTATACTGCGCACACTGACCACACAGACCCATTCTTTCATATGTATGCCTACCAGACGTTTTCTGCTTAAATTGAGGCCGCTAGAATTTGGGCGTACTAGTACGGCACCAACCCCTGCTCGTAAAACGTACTAGTACGGCACCGACCCCCAAAGGGTTAAAAACAAAGCAGGAGACATAAACAGCTTACCACCCATTTATGTACAAAAAAGCTTCACAAGTACTGTCACCAATTATAGCAGCATTATTCAATAAATCCATTGAATCTTCAACCTTCCCATCAATTCTCAAAATAGCTAGGGTCACCCCGATCCACAAAGGAGGTGACCAAACTGACTTGAATAATTATAGACGAATCTCAAATTTACCACTGCTTACTAAAATCTTTGAAAAATTAATTCATAGACAGATCTATTCCTACCTCGTCTCACACAATGTACTCAACCCCTGTCAATTTGGATTCAGGACTAACAAGAGCACAAACGATGCTATAACACACATGTTAGAGTTAATATACACCACACTTGAGAAGAAAGAAGTTCCGCTGGGAATCTTCATAGACCTACGCAAAGCATTTGATACAGTCGACCATGATTTATTGCTCACAAAATTAGCGCACTATGGTATTAGGGGGCACCCCCTCAACTACCTAAAGTCGTACCTTAGCAACAGAAGCCAGTACGTGTACACAAATAGAGAGAACTCTTCCACACAACAAATTACAATCGGAGTCCCTCAAGGAAGTGTCCTGGGGCCACTCCTATTCCTCATTTACATAAATGACCTACCGAATGCATCACAACTACTCAAACCCATATTATTTGCAGATGACACAACATATGTCTTCTCTCACCCAAATCCAGTCATACTAGCCAACACTGTTAATGCCGAATTACAGAAAATATCAACATGGATGAAGACAAATAAGCTTACTCTCAATACTGACAAGACCTACTTCATCCAGTTTGGAAACAAAGCTACAAATGTTCCACTTAACATAACGCTCAATGATTCACCCATCACAAGACTCACAGAGGGAAAATTCCTAGGAATCCACCTTGACAGTAGTCTTAAATTCCAAACACACATACAACAAATTTCCAAGAAAATCTCAAAGACAGTAGGTATATTATCTAAGATACGCTATTATGTGCCACAACCAGCTCTCATTGCACTATATCATTCTCTTATCTACCCTTATCTCACCTATGGAATCTGTGCATGGGGCTCAACAGCATTAAATCACCTTAGACCACTCATAACCCAGCAAAAGGCTGCAGTCAGGATGATAACAAATTCCCACTCTAGACAGCATACTCCACCTATATTCAAAACATTAAAACTACTCACCGTAAAAAATATTCATACCTATTCATGTGCCTTCTACATACATAAAACTCTACATGCTAATATCAACCCTCCGCTCAAAATTCTCCTCAACAACTTTAATAGGTCCCACGACCATGACACAAGACACAGATCACTATTTGACATACCCCGAGTCCATACTAACCAATGTAAAAATTCTATGCACATAAAGGGCCCCAGAATCTGGAATTCATTACCAGTAAATATTAAGTTAACCTTGTCGGAAAATCAATTCAAGACTTTTCTCAAAAATCACCTACTCACCCTATACTAAATACTCATACTGTAACAAACTTTCAAACCCAATGTTATTTTACTTAAGATAATCTCAGTTTTATATTGTCATCCTCCTTAACACTTGTTGCAATTTCATATCATCATATTGTCATTTAAAATAGTATAGTGTCATCATTTTGTTAACCCTTTACCGGGCACTCCCTGGAAAATGATAATTTCGAAATTATTTCATATGAGTCGATAGAGTAGCTCAATGTAAGGATAATGAGCCCATATATTTGAAATTCTAGAAATAACTTTTCGCGCAATTGCCAATATTCAAGGACCGTCTGTAGACGGTCCCGACCGTAAGGGTGTCAAATTCTGAGTGTTGCAAATTTGCAATTGTTAATAAAACACCAAATAAGTATTTTTCTATTTTATTTTACTAATATACAATATCAAAAACACAAATGGAACTTGTTTCCAAACATTTTGTAAGTATTAAAAAAATATAAACATGAACCAAAAAGAAAGATGCACACATTGCAAAGGGATAAAACTTTCAAGTCCCATATTCCTGAATTCCAAGAGTAAAAACAATCATTATAGATGACTACTTGCTAGAATGATAGGCTGTGAAGCAATTTTTATCCTTCCTAATGCATAGGTTAACTTTGCATACTGAACAGAAAAATGATGTTGTGACATGATGTTTCTTTGTGCTGCAATACTTGCATGACAATATTTTTCCAACTGTTGGCAAGTGACCTAGCATTTTATCCAACCTCACACTGTCATCAGGCCTAGCTGCACGTTGGTACTGCACTGGAGATGGCAATTGCAAGGCTGGCAAACCATCATCACTGTTAGCACTGGAAGTACTTGTTGAAGGTCTTGGACTTGATCTTATGTTACAGCGTCCATACTTTTGTCCTTTGGATCTTGCAGTGACAGAGACATCAAGCCGGAATTGCTTCAGTGGCATGCATTTGGTTTTTAGTGACCGACAATCACGGCAGTAAAGAAGCCATGCATTCACAAGAGAGAGATCAATAACATAGGCA
Source organism: Cherax destructor (assembly GCA_009830355.1). Taxonomy (NCBI): domain Eukaryota; kingdom Metazoa; phylum Arthropoda; class Malacostraca; order Decapoda; family Parastacidae; genus Cherax; species Cherax destructor. The sequence goes on along the minus strand of WNWK01018668.1, from coordinate 30,346 downwards.
AACAGCCGCATGTACCAACGTTTAGATTTCATAGGGGTTTTGTACATATGTACCAACATATTACTTTTGTCAATACCTCCCATGTGTGCATTATAGTTCTTGATGACTGCAGGGCACTGGAAGTTGTCTTTAGTCTTAGATTCCTTGTTATATCTTTGAATAAGAGTCACAGGTTCCACTCCCACATCATTTGTCACTAAAGTCACAGCTTTGTTGTCCTTCCACCTTACAACAAGGATACCATCATTGGTTTTGAAGTCAAAAGTGCCCCTGGGCACTATGTTCTTTCCATTTGTTTGACAGGCATCAGTTCTGGTTTACCACATCTATTTTCACGTACTGTTCCAGTGTACCTGCAGTTATACTTGTCTCTTAGTACCTTGACCAAAGGTAGACTTGAAAAGAAATTGTCAGCATAGATTGCTGATGTCTTTCTTTTGCTGAGAGTTGTTGCAAGTACCAGAACAATCTTTGAACTTATTGGTAGTTTATTTTCTTCATCTGGCAGCTTTATGGGATGGTTTTCAAAAGTCGTTTTGCCTTCATACATGATTATATCATGTATGATTCCATCTTCACTTCCACGACAAAATAGTTTGAAACCCCATTTGTCTGGTTTGGTTTTGATGTACTGCCTGAGGTTTCCAGCAGTTTTACCCTTGAAACCAACCATTACTTCATCAATAGACTGCCTGGGTGTAGCTGCAACTTGCAAGCAAGCATTAGTTAGTGCTGTGTAAAGAGGCCTTATTTTGTGGAATCTGTCCTTATGCCTGTGGGTGTTATCATTGAAATGAACTGTACGCCTAAGCAACCTAAATCTTTTAGATGACATGACTTCTGCAACCTGGATTACCTTAGTAGAACTTGCCCAATAGTCATCTAGGGATGGGTATGAAGAAATACCCATAAACAACAGAATACCTATGAACTGTATTATTTCTTCACAATCTGTTACAAAAGTAGTATCTATGTTTTTTGCTTGGCATACAAATTGGTTTGATATGTCATGCTTTCTATCATATTTGGGGTAAAAAACTTGCTAAAATAATCAAATGGACACTTAATTGCAAGAGGCTTTTCATGTTCGTATACAGGCAAAGAGTCATTAGTGATGTCATCCTTCGTCCAAACAGTCTGAGCTTGAACAGCAAGCTCATCATGAAGATCTTCTTCATCAGGGTACTCCTCGATCGCAATACCTTTCTTTTTTTTGGCTAATTTAGGCTTTTGGATGGCCTTTCTTCCTCCTCCTCATCACTTGACACCTGTGCATCAGGTGGCAAGTATTCATCACCACTCTCAAGTAATTCCAGGTCATCTGGCTCTGGATTGGAGTCACTTTCCTCCAAATTGCAGAGATATTTTGACTTATCTTGGGAGGATTCACCATAGAACAATTTCTCATTGATCTGGAATGACAATAAGAATGTTCTGTACACACCCAGACCACTACAGAATTCATATATGCACTAGAATTTTTATATAAATATTTATTTACTGAAATTTAAAATGTGGCCCTGACGGCGGGACCGTCTGCACACGGTCCTCTTTTGTTGCACTTTTTCAATTGCATGGTACACTCATATTATGCATATCTAACTCCTGATATATATCTCAAAATATGCCTAAACTATTCATTTACACACTGGACACAACAATTAGTACTTACCGACATTGTAGAGAGTATAATCACAGTGTATATGAGTGGAACAAGAGCAAAAATTCGGCTCTGGGTGACGCCAAGCGAGAAGTGTTTACATTTTGGTCTCTCAACCAATGGGAAGCGAGCAGATGCCGGTCTCACTTAGCTGGAGCGACTCACAGAAGGCTTGTGATTGGTCAGATATAGAGAATGGGAACCTAGATGCGCTGGGGGAGTAGGATGACACGCGCAAAAAACACGTGTTTAGGACCGTCTGTACACGGTCCTGCCCGGTAAAGGGTTAATTTGAGATAAATTATATAACTAGAAGAAACTCAATAAATTTTTCTAGTATTGTTATTATACTAGTATAGCATCAACATATTGTAACTTGAAATAAAATATACAGCTAGATTAAACTCAACCAATTTCTCTAGTATTGTCTTTTAATAGTATGTATAATCATATTGTAATTTTAAATAATACAGTCATCCCTCGGTTTTCGATTTTAATCCGTTCCAGATGGATCGGCTAAAACCAAAATCGGCGAAAACCAAAACTATTTTCCCCATAAGAAATAATGGAAATTCAATTAATCCGTTTCAGAAACCCAGAAGTTTGGAAAAAAAAATTTTTGGGGGCCTTAAAGATAGATTTACATGCACAAATGAATGAACTGAATGTGGCACTTACCTTTATTGAAGACTGATGTTGCTGGATGGGAGAGAGGGAAGATGGGAGAGGGAAGAGACCCTAATTTTTGGAAGGGAATCCCCTCCATAAGGACTCTAGATACCAAGTCCTTATCCGGGTCACTTCCCTGCATGCCTGCTACACTCCCTCCCTGCCTGCTACTCCTCCTGCCTGCTACACTCCCTCCCTGCCTGCTACACTCCCTCCCTGCCTGCTACACTCCCTGCATACATGCTACACTCCCTACATACATGCTACACTCCCTGCATACCTGCTACACTCCCTGCATACCTGTTACACTCCCTGCATACATGCTACACTCCCTGCATACATGCTACACTCCCTGCATACCTGCTACACTCCCTGCATGCATGCTACACTCCCTGCATGCCTGCTACACTCTCTGCATTCATGCTACACTCCCTGCATGCCTGCTACACTCCCTCCCTGCCTGCTACACTCCCTGCATACATGCTACACTCCCTACATACATGCTACACTCCCTGCATACCTGCTACACTCCCTGCATACATGCTACACTCCCTACATACATGCTACACTCCCTGCATACCTGCTACACTCCCTGCATACCTGTTACACTCCCTGCATACATGCTACACTCCCTGCATACATGCTACACTCCCTGCATACCTGCTACACTCCCTGCATGCATGCTACACTCCCTGCATGCCTGCTACACTCTTAAACTCCATCGTGTTTCTCACTTTCTCTATCATATTTTTCTATTATTTCTTCATTTCTACAGTGTTTCTCACTTTCTTTACCAAAGAAGTGGCACTAGGAGCTTTCTTTGGGCCCATGGTAGCTTATTTAGTAGTCACACACAATAATCAAGGCCCAAAAACAATGAATTGTTAATAAATGTTTTGTATAAACTCCTGGGGTGATGTTCACTCAAGCGTAAACAATGCTAGACTGCGTGACAATGTGCGTGGGTGGCGGGCTTACGGCCTTTGTATGTGCGCGGCACTGGTGGAGAGGTCCCATACGGTCGGCGAAAACTAAAACAATCGGCGAAAACTAAGACAAATTTTCCCTGAAAAAAGTCGGCGAAAACCAAAATCGGCGAAAACTGGGACAAACGAAAACCAAGGGATGACTGTACATAATTAGAATAAACTCAATCAATTTCTCTAGCATTAAGTACTTAGTGAATAAGTCTTTAGAATAAGCTGCCCCTAATGCCATGGCATGCCAGTGGCTCTCCTTGCATTACAGTTATATAATTGTAACTACCAATAACAATGTACACTTGTAACATGCATCGAAATAAAAATATTATTATTATAGTGGTGGTGAAAGTGGCAGCAGAGGCAGCGGTGTTGTCAGTCGCCCTATATACCTCAAACAGCAATGGAGGAGTTAAGTTTCATGTCGTCATTTTTCTATCGCTTAATCGCTTAAGTATTATTATTATTATTATTATTATTATTATTATTATTATTATTATTATTATTAATATAGGAAAGAGTAAGGTGATGAGGATAACAAAAAGAATAGGTGACGAAAGATTGGATATCAGATTGGAGGGAGAGAGTATGGAGGAGGTGAATGTATTCAGATATTTGGGAGTGGACATGTCAGCAGATGGGTCTATGAAGGATGAGGTGAATCATAGAATTGATGAGGGGAAAAGGGTGAGTGGAGCACTTCGAGTCTGTGGAAACAAAGAACTTTGTCCATGGAAGTAAAGAGGGAATGTATGAGAGTATAGTTATACCAACGCTCTTATATGGGTGTGAAGCATGGGTGATGAATGTTGCAACGAGGAGAAGGCTGGAGGCAGTGGAGATGTCGTGTCTGAGGTCATTGTGTGGTGTGAATATAATGCAGAGAATTCGGGGTTTGGAAATTAGGAGGAGGTGCAGGATTACCAAAACGATTGTCCAGAGAGCTGAGGAGGGGTTGTTGAGGTGGTTTGGACATGTAGAGAGAATGGAACGAGACAGAGTGACTTCGAGTGTATAAATCTGTAGTGGAGGGAAGGCGGGGTAGGGGTCGGCCTAGGAAAGGTTGGAGGAGGGTAAAGGAAGTTTTGTGTGCGAGGGCTTGGACTTCCAGCAAGCATGTGTGAGCGTATTTGATAGGAGTGAATGGAGGCATATGGTTTTAATACTTGACGTGCTGTTGGAGTGTGAGCAAAGTAACATTTATGAAGGGATTCAGGGAAACCGGCAGGCCGGACTTGAGTTCTGGAGATGGGAAGTACAGTGCCGGCACTCTGAAGGAGGGGTGTTAAGGTTGCAGTTTTATAACTGTAGTGTAAACATCCCTCTGGCAAGACAGTGATGGAGTGAATGATGATGAAAGTTTTTCTTTTTCGTGCCACCCTGCCTTTGTGGGAATCGGCCGATGTGTTAATAAAAATAAATAATTATTATTATTATTATTATTATACTTGCTACACTGTTAATGCTACACTTTATCGCTGGCTGGTGCTATAGCCTTTATCGATTCCTGCTGCTTTAGTATCGTACATATCGTAGAATCACTGAAGAAGACACATTCTCCCCTCTCAGCCCTTTACCAAAGGGCTGGCACTGTGAACTTTCTTTGGCCCCATTGTGGCTTATTTCACAGTCACAATCAATAAACAAGCACCAAAATGAACAGATGAATGGATGAACATGCAGAGTATTCTTTACTCAACGAGAGAGAGACACAGACTGAGTGTGATACGCGTGAGGAAGTGGCGTCGCCGGTGGGTCGACATGTCCCACATGGCCGATAAGCAAAAAAACGGCTGATAACCCGAAGCCGAAAAACCGGCCTATAAGCGAGTTGGCCGATAACAGGAACGGCCGATAAGCGAGGGTCCACTGTATTTGATTTCATTTGATTTGTATAATAATTACAACACAGTACAGTATATAAAAGATTGCTGATACAGTGGACCCTCGAAAATAGGCTCCCTTAACCCTTTCAGGGTCGGTGCCGTACTAGTACATTTTACAAGCAGGGGTTGGTGCCGTACTAGTACGCGTAAATTCTAGCGGCTTCAAATCAAGGGGAAGAAAGCTGGTAAGCCTGCATATGATAGAATGGGTCTATGTGGTAAGTGTGCGCAGTAGGAAAAAAATCTATGCACCCGCATTGCATTGTGGGAGTGATAATTCAGTACACCTTTGTCACCAAGCCATGCGGTAAGGAATACCTCACACCCGCAGTGTGAGTGGTAGGGAAGGCAGTGGGTGGAGTGGGGAAGACAGTGGGGGGAGTGGGAAAGGCAGTGGAGGAGTGGGAAGGTGGGGAAGACAGTGGGGTGGATGGGGAATACAGTGGGGAAGTGGGGAAGACAGTGGGGAGTGGGAAGGTGGGGAAGACAGTGGGGTGGGTGGGGAATACAGTGGGGTGGGTGGGGAATACAGTGGGGAAGTGGGGAAGACAGTGGGGAGTGGGGAAGGCAGTGGGGGAGTGGGAAGGTGGGGAAGACAGTGGGGTGGGTGGGGAAGGCAGTGGGGAAGACATTGGGGGTGGGGAAGACAGTGGGGTGGGTGGGGAAGACAGTGGGGTGGGTGGGGAAGACAGTGGGGTGGGTGGGGAAGACAGTGGGGAAGGCTGGCTGGCTGGCTGGCTGGCTAGCTAGCTGGCTCTGTCACACAGGTACACATAAATACATAGAGTAAATAACCTAGGATAAATACATAGTGTAAATTACAGAGGATAAATACAGTGGTACCTCGAGTTACGATATTTTTTCGTTCGAGAATGCTGTTCAAGTGCCATTACCAAACGAATTTATCCCCATAAGGAATAATGTAAAATAGACTAGTCCTTTTACACCCCCAAAAATATACTTACAAAAGCATTTAAAAAAATAACCTTACATAAAAGGGCGATTTTGGGGACCATCGTAACTCGAGGTACCACTGTACATAGTGTAAATTACCTAGGATAGCCCAAAAAAATCCAGACTGGCAAATAATATATCAGGACTCAGATGTGGCAGTGTTGGTTCAATAGTGACTGTCTCTGAGACAGACAGACAGACAGACAAACAGACAGGCAGATAAAACAGTGAAAACAAATAAAGGGAAGGCTGTGTATCCTCATTTGTCAAATGTCATCACTCTTGATAAGACGAGGCTAACCCCTGGCTGGCTGGCAGGGAGGCAGGCAGGGAGGGTGGGAGGGAGGCAGGGATAGTGACAGGGAGGGAGGCAGGGGTTGAGGCAGGCAGGCGAAGGCAGTGTTCCTCATTTGTCAAATGTCATCACTCTTGATAAAATGAGGCTAACCCCTGGCTGGCTGGCAGGGATAGTGGCAGGGAGGGAGGCAGGGATAGTAGCAGGGAGGGAGGGAGGCAGGGGTTGAGGCAGGCAGGTAAAGGCAGTATTCCTCATTTGTCAAATGTCATTACTCTTGATAAGATGAGGCTAACCCCTGGCTGGCTGGCAGGGAGGCAGGCAGGGAGGGAGGCAGGGATAGTGGCAGGGAGGGAGGGAGGCAGGGGTTGAGGCAGGCAGGCAGGTGAAGGCAGTGTTCCTCATTTGTCAAATGTCATCACTCTTGATAAGATGAGGCTAACCCCTGGCTGGCTGGCTGGCAGGGAGGCGGGGAGGGTGGGTGGGAGGGAGGCAGGGAGAGGGGCAGGGAGGGAGAGAGGCAGGGGTTCGAACCCGCGGTCATTGCGTCGCGTAAGTTTAGCAGATAATAAACAAGATAAGAAGACCCTCACCCCTCTTCAAATGTCACTTTTGTAATTAGATTACTGATAAGACTGACATTTACACCTTCCTTCAATAATAATAATAATAATATTTTTATTATAATTATTATTATTATTATTATTATTATTATTATTATTATTATTATAATATTCTCACGTGTATCCTAGGTAATTTACACTATGGATAATTGTATTTATGTGTTCCTGTGAGATAGACACACAGCCAGCCAGCCAGCCAGCCAACTGGTCAGCAAGCCAGCCAGCCAGTTGGCTAGCTGGTCAGCCAGCTGTTCAGCCAGCCGGCTGGCCATCCATCCAGCCAGCTGTTCAGCCAGCCAGCCAGCTGGTCAGCTAGCCAGCCAGCCAGCCAACTGGTCAGCAAGCCAGCTGGCTAGCTGGTCAGCCAGCAAGCCAGCCAGTCGACTGGCCATCCATCCAGCCAGCTGTTCAGCCAGCCAGCCAGCTAGCCAGCCAGCCAGCTGGTCAGCTAGCCAGCCAGCTGATCAGCAAGCCAGCTGGTCAGCCAGCCAGCCAGCCAGCTGGTCAGCCAGCCAGCCAGCCAGTTGGTCAGCCAGTCAGCCAGCAGTTATTGTGTAGTATACAAGGAGTGTATATATACAAAATATGGTTTATATTGGTCTCACAGGACATAAAAGTTACTTGAAAAAATAAAATATTAAAAAATAAAAGAAAAAAGTAGAAAAAAAATAAATAAACTATTACCGGCCAACCGGAAGTCACCGATGTTGCTATCAGCGGTTCAATTTTGGTCAACTTGAAGCCTCCATATCTCCGTAAGTATTGATCGCAAAAAATTTTTGTTTAGCCATTTAGATTTAGAAAACAAAACTCTATCATTTCATAAGATAAAATAAAAAAAATTTTCCCGAATATTTTTCGACCCTATGAACACGTTTCCGAGAAGGCCTGTTGACCCCCAAAGGGTTAAATATAAGCGAATTTGAAAATACGCCACTTTTTTCGGCAAAATATTGGCTTGATATTAGTCCGTTGGCTTAAAAATAGGCGGTCATCTGAAACGCGTCCGCGTGGCCTCTCAGCCGCCTGGGCACATAAACACCACATTGAGCGTCAGTGTGCCATTGTTTACCAGCGAGTGACCACCACCCATGCATTCATACCATACATTTTGTCATTATTCCATTGCTTTTAGTGCTTGCAACTGCTAAATAAGCCACCATGGGCCCAAAGAAAGCTCCTAGTGCCAGCAATGTGGTAAAGAGTGTAGCCAGGGATGCAGGGAGGGTAGCAGGGATGCAGGGAGTGTAGCAGGGATGCAGGGAGTGTAGCAGGGATGCAGGGAGTGTAGCAGGGATGCAGGGAGTGTAGCAGGGATGCAGGGAGTGTAGCAGGGATGCAGGGAGTGTAGCAGGGATGCAGGGAGTGTAGCAGGGATGCAGGGAGTGTAGCAGGGATGCAGGGAGTGTAGCAGGGATGTAGGGAGTGTAGCAGGGAGTGTAGCAGGGATGCAGGGAGTGTAGCAGGGATGCAGGGAGTGTAGCAGAGATGCAGGGAGTGTAGCAGGGATGCAGGGAGTGTAGCAGGAAGGCAAGGACTTGGTACGTGAAGTGTTAATGGAAGGGGATTTCCCTTCCAAACACTAGCAACACCTCCTTCCTCTTCCCTCCTTTCTTCTTCCACACATCAACAACTCTTCAATAAAGGTAAGTGTCAATTTATTACTGTTTTGTACTATATATCTCATTGTTTTCTGTGTAGATAAATGTACATTTCATGTAAAAAAAAATATTTTTTAAATACTTTTGGGTGTCTGGAATGGATTAATTTGATTTTACATTATTTCTTATGGGGAAAATGGTTTTGAAAGTCGTCCATTTTGAAAATAGGCGGACTCTCAGGAACGGATTATGGACGATTTTCAAGGGCCCACTGTATTAATAAAGTTTACTGAGTAAATTTATGCAAGGTAATGTGTTGGTAATGTCATATAATATATGTAGTAGTATTGTTGAGATTAGTGCAAAAATAAAGACTTTTTTTGTGATTAAAACTTCCTTCTGGAGGCAAACTTTGATATCTAAATATAGATTAGTAAATTTGTGTAGCAGTAGCAAAGGTTTTAAGCCAGTTTTGTGTAGTTTAGGCAAGGTTGTCATGGGTAGCTCCCAGGTAGCTGCTTGTCTACCTGTCTGGCTAGATTTTTTAGTTTAAAAAACTGGGCCTGACCTGGCACCTAAACTCAAAAGTTGTTATTTATTATGGTTTTGATACAGAGAATTATAGTAATTTAGCTTTTAATATTTTATTGATACTTTTTATAGTTCGGTCAATTTTTTTTTTCAACACAATGGCTGTTTACCACCGAGGTAGAGTGACCCAAAAAAGAAACACTTTTACTATTACTCAACACTTTCACCATCACTCACACAAAATCACTATCTTTGCAGAGGTGCCCAGACATGACAGTTTAGATGTCACTCCAAACTGCCAATATCCCAAACCCCTCCTTTAAAGTGCAGGCATTGTATTTCCCACCTACAGGACTCGAGGCCAGCTAACCAGTTTCCCTGAATCCCTTCACAAAATATTACCCTGCTCACACTCCCACAACTTGTCAGGTCCCAAAAACCATTTGTCTCCATTCACTCCTATCTAACATATTCACACATGCCTGCTGCATGTCCAAGCCCCTTGCACACCTCTTTTACCCTCTCCCTCCATCCTTTCCTAGGATGACCCCTACCCTGCCTTCCCTCCACTCCAGATTTATACACCCTCCAAGTCAACCTGTTTTGCTCCAACCTTTCTAAATGACCAAACCACCTCAATAACCCCTCTTCAGCCCTCTGAAAAATACTTTTAGTAACTCCACACCTCCTAATTTCCACATTATGAATTCTCTGCATAATATTTACACCACATATTTCCCTTAGACATGACATATCCACTGCCTTCAGCCTCTTTCTCGCTGCAGCATTCCCAACACATGCTTCACAACCATATAAGAGTGTTGGTACCACTATACTCTCAAACTTTTCCTTCTTTGCCTCCATGGATAATGTTTTTCATCTCCACAGATATATCAATCTTTACTCCGTAAGCGATACGTGTCATATGAGGCGACTAAAATGCTGGGAGCAATGGGCTAGTAACCCCTTCTCCTGTAGAAAATAAATGTATAAATTCAAGGATAATGTGGTTTAAAATAAGGGTCAGATACAAAAAGTGGGTCATAATAAGTGTGTATGCACCTGGAGATGAGAGGAGTGTAGAGGAGAGAGAAAGATTTTGGGAGATGTTAAGTGAGTATGTAGGAACTTTTGAACCAAGTGAGAGAGTATTTGTGGTAGGGGACCTAAGTGCTAAAGTAGGAGAAACATTTAGAGAGGGTGTGGTAGGTAAGTTTGGGGTGCCAGGTGTAAATGATATTGGGGGCCTTTGATTGAACTTTATATAGAAAGGGGTTTGGTTATATGTAATACATATTTTAAGAAAAAGAAGATAAATAAGTATACAAGATATAATGTAAGGCATGATGACAGTAGTTTGTTGGCCTACATATTGGTAGATTAAAAACTGTTAAGTAGACTTCAGGATGTACATGTTTATAGAGGGGCCACATATATATCAGATCACTTTTTAATTGTAGCTACAGTGAGAGTAAAAGGTAGATGGGATACAAGGAAAATAGAAGCAGCAAGTAAGAGAGAGGTTAAGGTTTATGAACATAAGGAGGAGGCAGTTAGGGTAATATATAAACAACTATTGGAGGATAAATGGGCTAATGAGAGTATAGGCATTGGGGCCGAAGATGTATGGGGTAGGTTTAAGAATGTAGTGTTAAAGTGTTCAGCAGAAGCTTGTGGTTACAGGAAAGTGGGTGCAGGAGGGAAGAAGAGCGATTGGTGGAAGGATGATGTAAAGAGAGTAGTAAGGGAGAAAAATTTAGCATACGAGACGTTTTTAAAAAGTAGAAGTGATGCAAGGAGGGAGGAGTATATGGAGAGAAAAACAGAGTAAGATAGTGGTCAAGCAATGTAAAAAGAGAGCAAATGATAGAGTGGGTGAGATGTTATCATCAAATTTTGTTGAAAATAAGAAAAAGTTTTGGAGTGAGATTAATAAGTTGAGGAAGCCTAGGGAACGAATGGATTTGATAGTTAAAAATAGGAGAGGAGAGTTATTAAATGGAGAGTAAGAGGTATCGGGAAGATGGAGGGAATATTTTGAGGAATTGTTAAATGTTGATGAAGATAGGAAAGCTGTGATTTTGTGTATAGGGCAAGGAGGAATAACATCTTGTAGGAGTGAGGAAGAGCCAATTGTGAGTGTGGGGAAAGTTTGTGAGGCAGTGGGTAGAATGAAAGAGTGTAAGGCAGCAGGGATTGATGGGATAAAGATAGAAATGTAAAAAGTAAGTGGGGATATAGTTTTGGAGTGGTTGGTGCTTTTATTTAATAAATGTATGTCAGAGGGTAAGGTACCTAGGGATTGGCAGAGAGCATGCATAGTTCCTTTCTATAAAGGCAAAGGGGACAAAAGAGAGTGCAAAAATTATAGGGGAATAAGTCTGTTGAGTATACCTGGTAATGTGTATGGTAGAGTTATTATTGAAAGAGTTAAGAGTAAGACAGAGAGTAGGATGGCAGATGAACAAGGAGACTTTAGGAAAGGTAGGGGGTGTGTAGACCAAGTGTTTACAGTGAAACATATAGGTGAACAGTGTTTAGATAAGGGTAAAGAGGTTTTTGTGGCATTTATGGATTTGGAAAAGGTGTATGACAGGGTGGATAGGGGAGCAATGTGGCAGATGTTACAAATGTATGGAATAGGAGGTAGGTTACTGAAAGCAGTGAAGAGTTTTTATGAGGATAGTGAACCTCAGGTTAGAGTATGTAGGAGAGAGGGAGATTATTTCCCAGTAAAAGTAGGCCTTAGACAAGGATGTGTGATGTCACCGTGGTTGTTCAATATACAGTGGTACCTCGGTTAACGATATTTTTTCATTCCAGAATGCTGTTCAAGTGCCATTACCAAACAAATTTATCCCCATTAGGAATAATGTAAAATAGACTAGTCCTTTTAGACCCCCAAAAATACACTTACAAAAGCATTTAAAAAAATAAACTTACATAAAAGGGTGAGTTTGGGGACCATTGTTAACTGAGGTACCACTGTATTTATAGATGGGGTTGTAAGAGAAGCGAATGTTCGGGTGTTGGCAAGAGGTGTGGGATTAAAAGATAAAAAATCTAACACAAAGTGGGAGTTGTCATAGTTGCTCTTTGCTGATGACACTGTGCTTTTGGGAGATTCTGAAGAAAAGTTGCAGAGGTTGGTGGATGAGTTTGGTGAGATATGTAAAAGAAGAAAATTAAAAGTGAATATGGTGAGGCGGCCAGGACGCCAGTCAAGCGTTGTTTACACTTGAGAGAACATTACCCAGCGCGCACTTTCAAACATTCACAATACTTTTGTTGTGTTTATTGCTGGTTCAATGATTGTCACTGTGAAATAAGCCACCATGGGTCCAAAGAAGCTTCCTAGTGGCACTTCAGTGGTAGCATTCATGCAGGGAGTGTAGCATTCATGCAGGGAGTGTAGCAGGCATGCAGGGAGTGTAGCAGGCATGCAGGGAGTGTAGCATTCATGCAGGGAGTGTAGCAGGCACGCAGAGAGTGTAGCATTCATGCAGGGAGTGTAGCAGGCATGCAGGGAGTGTAGCAGGCATGCAGGGAGTGTAGCATTCATGCAGGGAGTGTAGCATTCATGCAGGGAGTGTAGCATTCATGCAGGGAGTGTAGCATTCATGCAGGGAGTGTAGCATCATGCAGGGAGTGTAGCAGGCATGCAGGGAGTGTAGCAGGCATGCAGGGAGTGTAGCAGGCATGCAGGGAGTGTAGCAGGCACGCAGAGAGTGTAGCATTCATGCAGGGAGTGTAGCAGGCATGCAGGGAGTGTAGCAGGCATGCAGGGAGTGTAGCATTCATGCAGGGAGTGTAGCATTCATGCAGGGAGTGTATCATTCATGCAGGGAGTGTAGCATTCATGCAGGGAGTGTAGCATTCATGCAGGGAGTGTAGCAGGCATGCAGGGAGTGTAGCAGGCATGCAGGGAGTGTAGCAGGCATGCAGGGAGTGTAGAATTCATGCAGGGAGTGTAGCAGGCATGCAGGGAGTGTAGCAGGCATGCAGGGAGTGTAGCAGGCATGCAGGGAGTGTAGCATTCATGCAGGGAGTGTAGCAGGCATGCAGGGAGTGTAGCAGGCATGCAGGGAGTGTGGCATTAAAAGAAAAAGGCCAGTAACCCCAGAAAAGGACTTGCCACCTGCAGTGTTAATGGAAGGGGATTCCCCTTCCAAACACTAGCATACTATACTCCTCCATCCTTTCCCCTCCTCCCCTCCTCCACACATCAACAACTCTTCAATAAATGTAAGTGACATGTTATTGTACTATATTTACATGTATTTCTTTAATGTTCATTAAATTGTGTATTATTTAATGTCAAAAAGTTCTAAAAAATATTTTATTTTACTACTTTTGGAAGTCTGGAACGGATTAATTTTATTTCCATTATTTCTTATGGGGAAAATTGATTCGGATAACGATTGATTCGGTTACAGATACACCCTCTCTGATGGATTAACCCTTTGGGGGTCGACAGGCCTTCTCAGGAAAGTGTTCCTGGGGTCGAAAATTTTTTGGAAAAAAAAAAATTACTTTTTCTTATGAAATGATAGAGAATCTTTTTCCGATCATAACGCCACCAAAATTATGAAATTTGATCGAAAACTAACGAATTATGCTTTCAGTTATCGGTATCTATGACACTGACGCATTGGCGATTTCACCCACTTCGAGCCCTATTTTCGACAAATTCCAATGTTTCAGTCTCCTAAAATTATAGCTATTTCGCTAGAACTCCATTTCTTCTATCGAATGAGTAGAAGAAACTGCCTATTTACCAATTTCATCTACCCAAAATAGTGGTCAGAAAATGGCAATTTTCCAATTTCACACAAATTTCAAACGATGCCAATTTCAAAATAGGGTCCAGAGTAAACAAGGCAGACATTCCTGGCACTAAAATAACATGTTCTCTGTTCATTAGCCACGTCTCCAGGCATCTGTTCCATTACTTTTGCTTTCCATTTTGAATTTTTTTTCTCACAAAAATAGAAGATTTACTGTATGTATACAACTGCATCATTGTAAAAATGGTATAAATATATGCATGAATATAAGACTCGCCAGTTGATGTGTATTGGACGCATGGTGTGATTTGTTTACTCTCGAACATCGTCAAAAATCGAACATTTTCGCTACTTTGAGCTCAATTTCAAGGTACAGTGGTACCTCGAGTTACGATATTTTTTTTTTGAGAATGCTGTTCAAGTGCCATTACCAAACGAATTTATCCCCATAAGGAATAATGTAAAATAGACTAGTCCTTTTACACCCCCAAAAATTTACTTACAAAAGCATTTAAAAAAATAAACTTACATAAAAGGGCGATTTTAGGGACCATCGTAACTCGAGGTACCACTGTACTTGTCATTGTCATACCAATCAAAATCATCTCCATTTCTGTAATATATCTTCCATTCTATCAAATGAGACCAAGAAAACGAGAATACATCAATAAATACCATACGAAAATCGACTGCAAAGTCGCTGTTTTAATCGAAAAAAACGGTCAGAGTTTTTTTTCTCTCATTATGCAGTGTGTACTGTAGGATTTTTTTTATACTGCGCACACTGACCACACAGACCAATTCTTTCATATGTATGCCTACCAGACATTTTCTGCTTAAATTGAGGCCGCTAGAATTTGGGCGTACTAGTACGGCACCAACCCCTGCTCGTAAAACGTACTAGTACGGCACCAACCCCGAAAGGGTTAATATCGTTAACCGAGGTATGACTGTACTATTATTATTAGACCTATTATTATATTATTATTATTATTATTATTATTATATACGTATTATTATTATTATTACAGTACATATTATTACAGTGGACCCCCGAGTTACGAGCATAATTCATTCCAGAAGGCTGCTCAAGTGCCATTACTGAATGAATTTTCTCCCTTAAGAAATAATGTCAAGTAGGTTAGTCCATTTCAGACCCCCAAAAAATACACTTACAAAAGCACTTACATATTACACTTACATAATTGTACGATTCGAGTGCTCGTAACTCGGGGTCCACTTATTATTAATTAGTACGTATTATAATTGGACAGTGTTTACTCTTGATCATTGGCAACCAAACATTTCACTTTGAGTTCAATTTCAGTACAGTGGACCCGCTCGAACACCGAATCTACAATGTGTATAATTGAAGTGCTGTGGAAGTGTATTTGGTCTAATAGCAACCTCGTGACATTATTCTAAGAAATTGTCGTAATGGACGGCTCTGAATAAATTTTGTTAGCTGGGTTAATATTGGTAGAATTACCGACAATATGTTAAGTAAAAGGACACAAATGCAACTAATGAGACATTTTATTGTGGCAACGTTTCGCTCTCCAGGAGCTTTTTCAAGCCGTTACAAGCAATACATGGACACAGAGGGTATATATATACTCTCAAAGTGAGGTGTAATACTAGTGGTGGTAGAAGTAGTAGTGATATAAGTTGTAGTAGTAATACAATAAGGTAGAACAATCAACTTGCACATGAGTAAAAGGTGATAAAAACAATTACAGTGGACCCCCGAGTAACATAAAAACTTCATTCAAGAAGCCTGCTCAAGTGCCATTACCGAACGAATTTACTCCCTTAAGGAATAATGTCACGTAGGTTAGTCTATTTCAGACCCCCAAAAATACACTTCCACAAGCACTTACAATATTATACTTACATAATTGTACAATTTCCGGGGTGTTCGTTACTTGGGGGTCCACTGTACTTGGGTAGTATTAAAACAGGTTAGACTAATATTTCTGTAGGAGGTTGGAAAAGAGAAGGCCCCTAGCAGTGTTCCACATCTGCGATGTGCTTGTGTGGTATTATCATGAGAGGCTATGTGATGGTAGGGTTTACTGTTTTCAGGAGGATTCTTGCTAAGACTTCAGAGATGGTGAAGCTGCTTTTATTTTGTTTAATTGTGTTAGAAACAGCGATAAATGCTGATTCAAGGCACTTGCGTCTACGGAAATCAGTTTCTTTGATTACTAATTGGGCATCTTTGAATTTCATGAGATGATTGGTGGAATTTCGGTGTTGTACGCAGGTGTTGTTCAGGTTATCGTTCCTACATGCATTAATGTGTTCTTTGAGGCGTGTTTCAAGGTTTCTTGCCGTTTCTCCTACATAAATCCTGTCGCAGCCTCCACAGGGTATAGTGTAAACCCCCGCGTTGACTGGTTCATGGTGCTTGGATTTTGTCCTGGTTAAATCCTTTATAGAAAGGCTGGAAGCGATGGCGACTCTGGTGTTAGATTTAGCAAGTACTTTAGAAATGTTCGATGCAACCTGGCTGTTGGGAAGAATTATAACTTCTCATTAATTCTCCACGCACCAACACCGCTCCAAACAAAGTTATAATTCTTCCCAACAGCCAGGTTGCATCGAACATTTCTAGCGAGATTCCACTGTATGTGAACAGTAATTAGATAAAGGTAGGGAAGTTTTCATTACATTTATGGATTTAGAAAAAACATATACAGTGGTCCCTTGGTTTTCGTGCATCTCCAAACTCGAACATTTATGTAAGTGTATTTTTGTAAGTGCTGTTGCAAGTGTATTTTTGGGGATCTGAAATAGACTAACCTACGTGATATTATTTCTTAAGGAAGTAAATTCGTTCGGTAATGGCACTTGAGCAGCATTCTGAAACGAATTTTCAGCGAAAACTGAGGGACCACTGTAATAGAGTGGATAGGGGAACAATGTGGCAGATGTTGCAAGTGTATGGAATAGGTAGTAAGTTACTGAAGGCTGTAAATAGTTTTTATGAGGATAGTGAGGCCCAGGTTAGGGTGTGTAGGAGAGAGGGAGATTACTTCCCGGTAAAAGTAGGTACAGTGGACCCTTGGTTAACGAAAAAAATTCATTGCAGAAGCCTGCTCAAGTGCCATTACCGAACGAATTTACGTCCTTAAGAAATAATGTCATGTAGGTTAGTCTATTTCAGACCCCCAAAACTACACTTCCACAAGAACTTACAAAATTATACTTACATAATTGCACGATTTCCGGGGTATTCGTTAACCGAGGGTCCACTGTATTAGACAGGGATGTGTGATGTCACCATGGTTGTTTAATATATTTATAGATGGGGTTGTAAAAGAAGTAAATGCTAGGGTGTTGGGGAGAGGAGTGGGATTAAATTATTGGGAATGAAGTACAAAATGGGAGTTGACACAGTTACTTTTTGTTGATGATACTGTGCTTATGGGAGATTCTAAAGAAAAGTTGCAAAGGTTAGTTGACGAGTTTGGGAGGGTGTGTAAAGGTAGAAACTTGAAAGTGAACAAACATAAGAGTAAGGTGATGAGGGTATCAAACGATTTAGATAAAGAAAAATTGGATATCACATTGGAGAGAGGGAGTATGGAAGAAGTGAATGTTTTCAGATATTTGGGAGTTGACTTGGCAGCGGATGGGTTTATGAAGGATGAGGTTAAC
Source organism: Cherax destructor (assembly GCA_009830355.1). Classification (NCBI taxonomy): domain Eukaryota; kingdom Metazoa; phylum Arthropoda; class Malacostraca; order Decapoda; family Parastacidae; genus Cherax; species Cherax destructor. The sequence goes on along the minus strand of WNWK01018668.1, from coordinate 12,697 downwards.
CATAGAATTGATGAAGGAAAAAAGGTGAGTGGTGCATTGAGGTATCTGTGGAGACAAAAAATGTTATCTGTGGAGGCATAGAAGGGAATGTACGAAAGTATAGTGGTGCCAACACTCTTATATGGGTGTGAAGCTTGGGTTGTAAATGCTGCAGCGAGGAGGCGGCTGGAGGCAGTGGAGATGTCCTGTCTAAGGGCAATGTGTGGTGTAAATATTATGCAGAGAATTCGGAGTGTGGAAATTAGGAGGAGGTGTGGAGTTACTAAAAGTATTAGTCAGAGGGCTGAAGAGGGGTGGTTGAGGTGGTTTGGTCATTTAGAGAGAATGGATCAAAGTAGAATGACTTGGAGAGCATATAAATCTGTAGGGAAAGGAAGGAGGGGTAGGGGTCGTCCTCGAAAAGGTTGGAGGGATGGGGTAAAGGAGGTTTTGTGGGTGAGGGGCTTGGACTTCCAGCAAGCGTGTGTGAGCATGTTAGATAGGAGTGAATGGAGACGAATGGTTTTTGGGACCTGACAAGCTGTTGGAGTGTGAACTGGGTAATATTTAGTGAAGGGATTCAGGGAAACCGATTATTATAGATTTAGCCGGATTTGAGTCCTGGAAATGGGAAGTACAATGCCTGCACTTTAAAGGAGGGGTCTGGGATATTGACAGTTTGGAGGGTCTATTCTAAGCTGTCGTATCTGAGCGCCTCTGCAAAGACAGTGATTATGTGTGAGTGAGGTGAAAGTGTTGAATGATTAAAGTATTTTCTTTTTGGGATTTTCTTTCGTTTTGGGTCATCCTGCCTCGGTGGGAGATTGCCGACTTGTATGAGTATGAAAGAATTGTTCACAATGCTGAAATTTACTGTAATATCAGGAAGCATAAATATTCCACTCTTGCCTTGACAGGATTGTAAAATTTCTTATTCGTTCGGGATAGGTGTGAGAGTTTATTCAGGATTTTTCAACATCATTTTAACACGATCACATAACCTTTGCACTTTATTGATTTTAACTGTTTGTGTTGTTTCAGGTCTCAAATTAAGGGGCAAGAGAATGTGTCCAAAATGTGCAGGTTTCGTTGCAGCACGTAAATATGCCTGTGATTGTGGCTATAACTTCAAGGAGGTAAAAGAAATCCTAAAAAGAAAAAGGAATGCCCACCTACTCGAGATGGGCAAGAAGGCAAGCAAAAACAGAAATCTCTGGCGGGCCTTCAGTGCTATTGAAAAACAGGTACTGTAGTTAACCCTTAAACTGTCCAAACGTATACAGTGGAACCCCAAGTAACGAACACCCCGTAAATCGTACAATTATGTAAGTATAATATTGTAAGTGCTTTTGTAAGTGTATTTTTGGGGGTCTGAAATGGACTAATCTACTTGACATTATTTCTTAAGGGAGTAAATTCGTTCGGTAATGGCACTTGAACAGGACTTCTGGAATGAAGTTTTTATGTTACTCGGGGTTCCACTGTATATACGTTTGTACGCGTACTGCTCTGAACGTAGATCAACGTTTTAGTTTTCATTCCTTTAAATTTGGCACAATAGGCCTGAGTCACCTAGACATGAGAGAATGGGTCTGTGCACTCAGTGTGCGCAGTATTAAAAAAATCTGGGACCACTTAGTACCTTGTGGGAGCACCAGTTCAATTGAGCACCAGCTAGAGCAAATAGTGTGGCAAACATCAGGGATTCACTGATGTCATGTCGCATTAACACTCCCCTTATAAGAGGAAAGTAAAAATAGGTTAGATAAATACAGTGGACCCCTCGAGTTTCGAACATTCTTCATTCCAGAATGCTGTTCAAATGCTGTTACCAAACGAATTTATTCCCATGAGGAATGGTGTAAATTAGATTAGTCCATTTCAGACCCCCAAAAATACACTTATAAAAGCACTTACAATAATAAACTTACATAAAAGGGCGAGTTTGGAGTGTTCGAATAGCGAGGGTCCACTGTACATGGTTGGCTGTGGGTGGGTGTGAGTTGGATCTGACTAGCTTGTGCTACTAGGTCTGATGCCGTGCTCCTTCCTTCAGAGGATGTGACCTGACTAGGTGGGTCATTTTTCTAAGCTGGGGGGAGGTGACATGGACCTGCCTTGCATGGGCCAGTAGGCCTTCTGCAGTGTTCCTTCTTTTTTATGTTCTTATGTATTCGGCAGGCTGGCCGGCTGGGTGGCTTTGGCTGTCTCTGGCTGTCTCTCTGTCTATATCTCTGTCTATATATCTGTCTATATCTATCTGCCCTATATCTCTGTATCTGTCTATATCACTGTCTATCTATATATATATATCTGTAATATCTCTCTCTCACATGTACACATAAGTACAGTTATTATACATAGTGTAAATTACCTAGGATAACCCAAGAATTCCAGGCAAAGTGCTATACAATGCTTGTAAATATAAGACATAATAAGCATGACTGGCAAGTAATACGCATTGTCACTTCTGCATCGTGTATAATACCTGTTGGTTTGAGCCGCACTCTGAGACTGAGACAAGCAGACGGAAAGACACACACACAGGCAGACAGAAAGACAGATAAGCAGAGCTAGACAGACAGACACAGATAGACAGACTGACACAGATAGACAGACAGACACAGACAGACAGATAGACACAGACACAGACAGACAGATAGACAGACAGACACAGACAGACAGATAGACAGACAGACACAGACAGATAGACAGATGGACAGATAGATAGACAGACAGTGAAAACAAAGCGAGGGTTCCCTGCACACATTCATTCATCAATGTCACTGCCTTATCAGTAGTTATCTGGAAATTGTCATAACACCATTCTTCAAGGAGTTTCATATATACTCCAAGATGTCTAAAACATTGCTGGAACCTATAAATACTTCGTATATATTTATAGACAATAGTAAATGACTAAGGCATGTGAAAATGTTCACCTGTTGGTGTGATTGTGACTATTTGAGTACTATTTCAGTACCTAATATTAGTGTTAGAAGAAAGATTGGCTATGAAATCACAAGAACTATTATAAATTGTAATTATCAGAACATAAAAATTATATAAATTAAAATAAAAACTAGAAAAAAAAGTATATCGGCAATACTTCTGCAAGCGGCATCCAGCACCAACTTGGTGGGCTTATATCTCGGTAAGTACTGGCCCTAAAAAAATTTTTTTTAGCCTATCCTGTTTATAAAAATGCGCTCTTCATTTTTTAAACGAAATTTTTTTTTTTTTAAAATATTCGGAGCAGTACGCGAGTGAACGTAGATCTACGTGTGGACAGTTTAAACTGTATTGTTGAATTTTGTTGCTTTATATTATATTGTTGTATTGTGTTGCTTTATATTATATTGTTGTATTGTGTTACTTTATTCTATTTCTAAAAATGGCACTAATATAAATAACCAATTTTTTGTTAGGCATTTTGTTAGACATTGATAACACTGTACTAAGATATTTTGATCACTTTCAGAGTATCAAAATACAAGGTGGAGGATATTACTTTGTGACATTATACTTTAAAGAATGTCCTACAAGAGACAATAAAGGAATAATTTCTGGAAGCTGGCTGAAGAAACATGAGGGTGACCTTCTGCTGGAATTATTCTCCAAATGTGAATATACATATAATTTTTATGTATACAGTTAATACATGATACTTCCATAACCTATATGTAATACAGTGGAACCTCATTTTTCGGCCGCTGCGTTTATCGGCTGATTCGTATTTAGGCCGGTTTTTCTGCGGAAATTTTCCTCCATATTTTGACCGTTGCCTCGTATATTGGCCGTATTAGACACGTCAGCCCACCTCCCGCTGGGATGCAGAGTGTAGGTGAGTCAGTCTCCTTTTGTCTGTTGGTGAATGAGCATATACTCCGCGCATTCATCCAAACATTTCCTTAACACTTTGGGGGTCGACAGTCCTCGGAAAACTGTTCCTGGGGTCGAAAATTTTTTGGAAAAAAATAATAATTTTTATTACGAAATGATAGATAATCTTTTTCCGATCATAACACCACCAAAATTATGAAATTTGATCGAAAACTAATGGAATTATGCTTTCGCGAAGTTAGCAGTATCGACGACATTTACGCATCGGCGATTTCACCCACTTTGAGCCCTATTTTCGGCAAATTCCAATGTTTCAGTCTACTAAAATTATAGCTATTTCGCTAGAACTCCATTTCTTCTATCGATTGAGTACAAGAAACTGCCTATTTATCAATTTCCACTACCCAAAATAGTGGTCAGAAAATGGCAATTTGGCCAATTTCACACAAATTTCAAACGATGCCAATTTCAAAATAGGGTTTAGAATAAACAAGGCAGACATTCCTGGCACTAAAATAACATCATCTCTGTTCATTAGTCACATTTCCAGGCCCCTCTTACATTACTTTTGCTTTTCATTTTGAATTTTTATTCTCAGAGCACTTGTGCATGAGTATTAGACTCGCCAGTTGATGTATCTTGAACATTGTCAATAATCAAACATTTTCGCTATTTTGAGCTCAATTTCAAGGTACTTGTCATTGTCAAACCAATCAAAATCATCTTTATTTCTGTAACATATCTTCCATTCTATCAAATGAGACCAAGAAAACGAGAATACATCAATAAATACCATACGAAAATAGACTGCAAAGTCTGCGGTCGGAGTTTTTTTTTTTTCTCATTATGCAGTGTGTGATGCAGGATTTTTTTATACAGTGGACCCTCGGTTAACGAAAGGTCCCGTTAACGAAAGTTTCGGAAAACGTAAGCTTTTTTCGGAATCGGTTAGCGAAAAATTCCTCGGTTACCGAAAGGTATTAGACGTGTCTGCCTGCTCCGCGCAAGCGCAGGACGCCAGTGAAGCGTTGTTTACCATTGAGAGAACATTACCTAGCGCGCTCTTTCAAAGATTCACAATATATTTGGTGTCTTTTTTGGTGGTTTAGTGATTGTCACTGTGAAATAAGTCACCATGGGTCCAAAGAAGCTTCCTAGTGGCACCCCAGTGGTAGCAGGCATGCAGGGAGTGTAGCATTCATGCAGAGAGTGTAGCATTCATGCAGAGAGTGTAGCATTCATGCAGAGAGTGTAGCATTCATGCAGTGTGTAGCATTCATGCAGGGAGTGTAGCATTCATGCAGGGAGTGTAGCATTCATGCAGGGAGTGTAGCATTCATGCAGGGAGTGTAGCATTCATGCAGGGAGTGTAGCATTCATGCAGGGAGTGTAGCATTCATGCAGGGAGTGTAGCAGGCATGCAGGGAGTGTAGCAGGCATGCAGGGAGTGTAGCAGGCATGCAGGGAGTGTAGCATTCATGCAGGGAGTGTAGCATTCATGCAGGGAGTGTAGCATTCATGCAGGGAGTGTAGCATTCATGCAGGGAGTGTAGCATTCATGCAGGGAGTGTAGCATTCATGCAGGGAGTGTAGCATTCATGCAGGGAGTGTAGCAGGCATGCAGGGAGTGTAGCAGGCATGCAGGGAGTGTAGCAGGCATGCAGGGAGTGTAGCAGGCATGCAGGGAGTGTAGCATTCATGCAGGGAGTGTAGCATTCATGCAGAGAGTGTAGCATTCATGCAGTGTGTAGCATTCATGCAGGGAGTGTAGCATTCATGCAGGGAGTGTAGCATTCATGCAGGGAGTGTAGCATTCATGCAGGGAGTGTAGCATTCATGCAGGGAGTGTAGCATTCATGCAGGGAGTGTAGCATTCATGCAGGGAGTGTAGCATTCATGCAGGGAGTGTAGCAGGCATGCAGGGAGTGTAGCAGGCATGCAGGGAGTGTAGCAGGCATGCAGGGAGTGTAGCAGGCATGCAGGGAGTGTAGCAGGCATGCAGGGAGTGTAGCAGGCATGCAGGGAGTGTAGCAGGCATGCATTAAAAGAAAAAGAAGGGAAGTAACCCCAGAGAGGGACTTGTTACCTGAAGTCCTTTTGGAGGGGGATTTCCCTTCCAACCATTAACACCCTGCCCCTGTCAGCAACTCTACCTTCCAGATGCTTGCAACTCTTCAATAAAGGTAAGTAAATCTTATTTTTTTTTTTTTTTTTTGAGTGATTATTTTTTTGTGGAACGAATTAATTGTATTTACATTATTTCTTATGGGAAATAAGGTTTCAGATAACGAAAGATTCAGATTAAGTAATAGCTCCTGGACCGGATTAATTTCGTTAACCGAGGGTCCACTGTACTGTGCACACTGACATAATAGACCCATTCTTTCATATGTAGGGCTACCAGCCGTTTCCCACTTAATTTGAGGCCGCTAGAATTTACGCGTACTAGTACGGCACCAACGACTGCTCGTAAAACGTACTAGTACGGCACCGACCCCCAAAGGGTTAAAATCCATTGTTTTTGGTGTTTTTTATTAACTCTTTGACTGTTTTGGTCATATATATACGTCTTACGAGCCAGTGTTTCGGACGTATATATACTCAAAAATTCTAGCGGCTTCAAATCAAGTGGGAGAAAGCTGGTAGGCCCACATATGAGAGAATGGGTCTGTGTTGTCAGTGTGCACTGTATAAAAAATTCCTGCAGCACGCAGTGCATAATGAGAAAAAAAACTGACCGTGTTTTTGGATTAAAACGCTGACTTCGAGGTGTATTTTCGTATAATATTTATGGTTGTATTCTCTTTTTCGTGGTCTCATTTGATAGAATGGAAAACATATTACAGAAATATAGATGATTTTGATTAGTTTCATGATGAAAATGACCTTGAAATTGAGGTCAAATAAGTGAAAATGTTCGATTTTTGCCAATGTTCAAGAGTACACAAATCACGCCATGCGTCCAATACACGTCAACTGGTGAGTCTAATATTCTTACACAAGTGCATGATATTATTTATACCATTTTTACAATAATGCAGTAGTCTGCATAACAGTAAATCTTCTATTTTTGTGTGAAAAAAAAATCAAAATAAAAAGGGAAAAGTAATATAAAAGAGGCCTAAAGACGTACTAATGAACAGAAAAAATCTTATTTTAGTGCCAGGAATGTCTGCATTGTTTATTCTGGACCCTATTTGAAATTGACATCTTTTATTTTGCATGAAATTACTAAATTGTCAATTTCTGACCACTTTATTGGGTAGTTGAAATCGGTAAATTGGTGGTTTCTTGTACTCAGTCGATAGAACAAATGGAGTTCTAAAGAAATAGCTATGAGTTTAGTCATCTGTAACAATGGAATTGGCCGAAAATAGGGCTCAAAGTCGGCGAAATCGCTGATATTTATATATCGCCGACATCTCTATCTTCGCGAGAGTGTAATTACGTAAGTTTTCCATCAAATTTTGTACTTTAGGTGTCATTACCATCGGGAAAAGATTCTCTATCATTTCATAAGAAAAAATAATTTTTTTTTTCCAAAATTTTGCGACAGAATGACAGTTTCAGAATGGGGCTTCCGACAGTCAAAGGGTTAAGTGCGACTGTGAAATAAGTCACCATGGGCCCCAAGAAAGTTCCTAGTAAAGTTCCTTTGGTAAAGAAAATGACAAACATGATGGAATTTAAGAAGAAAGTATGTAATAGAAAAATATGAGAGTTGTGTACAGGTGCTGGAACTTGCCAGGATGTATGACAAAAACAAATCAACAATCACTTCTATCCTTGTAAAGAAATAACAAATCAAAGAAGCTGATGTGGCGAAAGGGGTAAACATGTTAACGAAAAGAGATCACAAACAAATGAAGATGTGGAGAAGTTGTTGTTATTGTGGATCAGGGAAAACAGTTTGCGGGAGATAGTGCTTCAGAGACAATCATTTGTGAAAAGGCAAGGCAGTTGTATGTGGATCTCTTAAAGAAAATGCCTGGTACTAGTGATGATGATAGTGAATTTGGCCAGCAGAGGCTGGTTTGAGAAATTAAAAGTGTAGTGGCATACACAGTGTTGTAAGGCATGGTGAGACGGCAAGTTCAGACAAACGTGCAGCTGAAAAATTTGTGCAGGAATTCAAAGTACGAGAGACTGAAGAATTCAGCCCCAACAAGTGTTCAGTTGTGACGATACAGGCCTCTTTTGGAAGAAAATGCCGAGGACCTACATCATGGAGGAGGAAAAGGCACTGCCAGGACACAAGCCTATGAAAGACAGGCTAACTCTTTTGTTCTAGTGGGATTTCAAAGTAGCCTTTACTGGTGTATCACTCTGAAAATCCCAGTGTTCAAGAAAAACAGTGTCATCAAGAGTAAATTGTGATGTGCAAAGCTAAATCATAAGGCATGGGTCATGAGGCAACTTTTCATTGACTGGGTCCATGAAGTGTTTGGCCCCAGTGTGAAAAAATACCTCCTGGGAAAAAAAATTGCCACTCAAGTGCCTCCTGGTAATGGGCAATGCTCCTGCTCATCCTCCAAACTTGGTAGACCTATTGTCTAGGGATTTCCATTTTATAACAGTGAAGTTCTTGTCTCCTCTCATCCAGCCCATGGACCAGCAGGTCATTTCTAACTTCAAAAACTCTACACAAAAGCATTGTTTCAAAGTGCTTTGAAGTGACTCGACACTGAATTGACCCTAAGAGAGTTCTGAAAATCACTTCATTATCTACAACTGCATAAGCCTTATAGGTAAGGCTTGGCAGGGAGTGACTTCAGGACTTTGAAATCTTCTTGGAGACAGTTGTGGCCAGACTGTGTCCTTGAGAAGGATTTTGAAGGGTTTGAGGCTGACCCTGACGACCCTCTGCCTGTTGTGGAATCTATTGTGGCATTGGGGAAGTCCATGGGGTTGATGGAGTGGCGAGGATGTGGAAGAGTTGGTGGAGGACCACAGGGAAGAGCTAACCACTGAAGAGCTGCAACACTTTCAACTGGAAGAGCAACAAACCACAGCTGAGAAACTTGCTTCAGAGGAGGAGGAAGAGAGAGGAAAGGAGGTGCCTTCTTCAGAGATTAAGGAGATTTGTGCAATGTGGAGTAGGGTGCAAGCTTTTGCTGAGAAATATCACCCTGACCAAGCTGAAATAAGCCATATCTGCAACATGTTCAGTGACAAAACCTTGTCCCATTTTAGGGAAATCTTAAAGAGACGCCAGTTATTTTGTGCAACAGGGTCCAGTGACTCAAGCTGGTCCTAGTGCCATTAAAAGACAAAGAAAGGAAGTAACCCCAGATGTAGTCCTCATGGAGTGGGATTTCCTTCTAAACAATAATCTGACCTCCTCTCTCCTCCTCCCTGTCTTCCATAAGCTAACAAGAGTCTTCAATAAAGGTATGTAATAGTGATTTAAATATTTTTATTTATTTTATTTAGTTCTCATTGTTTTGTGTATGTAAAACTATACTAATCTTTAAAAAAATGTATTTTTTATGAATATTTTTGGGTATCTGGAACGGATTAATTGTATTTACATTAATTTATGGGACATATTGCTTCAAATTTAGGTCGACCTTCTGAATGGATTACGGCCGAAACAAGTTTCCACTGTAATGTAAATCCAATTAATCCGCTCAGACACCCAAAAATATTAAAAAATACATTTTATAGAGAATAACTATAGTTTTACATACAGAAAACAATGATAAATAAATATAAAGCACTAATTTTAATGATAAATGAACATTAAGATACCTTTATTGAAGACTCTTGTTGGCATATATAAGAAGGCGAGGAGGGGAGAGGGAGGAGAGTTTATTGTTTGAAGGGAACTCTCCCTCCATAAGGACTTCAGGTATCAAAGCCCTCTGGGGTTACTTTCTTTGTCTTTTACTGCCACTTGACCAGCTTGAGAGTCACAAATTTCTATCGCACAAAAAATTTGTCCAGAGAGGCCTGTTTCTGGCGTCAAAGATTTGCCTAAACGGAGAAGACATTGAAACATGTTGCAGACCCTTGCAAAGTTTTGTTGGGGTGATAATTCCCCGAAAAATTTTCAACTCACTCCACTTTACACATGCCCTTTCACTGAAGAAGGCACATTTTCCCCCTCTTCCTCCTCCTCTGAAGCAATATCCCCGGCTGTGGTCTGTTGCTGTTCCAGTTGAAATTTTAAAATTTCAGTGATTAGCTTTCCTTTTTGGGGTCCCCCTTTTCCCATCTTACTCACCCCAAACCCCCAGAACTTCCCCACTTTCATATTTTGTTATAAGTTTTTTCTTGAATTCTATCGTGTTTCTCACCTTTTTTACCAAAGGGCGGGTATTCTAAATTTTTCTGTCAATTACCCTTATATCTCAGTAAGTCGGTGAAATTTTGTTGTTGTTTTTTTTTCTTAAGATTTTGGTAAAAAAAAATATTTTTTTTCTTAAATTCTTCGCCCTTTGGGGGCCATTTTTGAGCGGGGGGTCGCGACACTGAAAAGGTTAAAGGGCTAAATAAAAAGGGGCCCCCGGATGCACCCCCAAACTTGGTGAGTATGGGTACGTACTCCAGTGCGCGGGAAGGCAGTGCGCAGGGATAATAGTGCGCACAAGGTGGGGAGGTGCAATAGAAGTCACAGTAGTGTTGCACAAAGTAAAAACATACTTGTAGACCAGAAATACAGTAGGCCCTTGATTTAATGGAATTTGAAAATCGGAAAAAAATTCACCGGATCAGCTCATTTGGAAACAATAAAGTTGCCAGTTACAGACAATTGTTGCGATCATAGAAAGCAACTCGCCTCTATCCACTACATTTGCCTTTACTGACCACCAGCTTCCCCCCCTTAATTTAAAATCATGGGTTTTTGTATAATGAAAGACATAATGATTCATTTATTTCAAAAAATACAGTGGTACCCGACTTCATTTTTCATTCCAGAATGCTGTTCAAATTATTCCAAACAATTTATCCCCATAAGGGAAAGTGTAAAATAGACTATCCTTTTAACCCCAAAAATTTCACTTACAAAAGCATTTAAAAAAAAAAACTTACATAAAAGGGGAGTTTTGGGGGCCCTCGTAGTCGGGGACCCTGTATGTATCAGAGCCTAGGTAGAGGGTTGGAGACAGCAACCGCCCCGGAGGCTACCGTCCTGAAGTGTAAACGAAAACCTGTTTGTTTTAAAGATGGAGGATTGCTGGTATCTTTTTCTGTCTCATAAACATAAGATTTCAGGATGTCTTGCTACTTCTACTTACACTTAGGTCACATAAAATTCATGTACAAGCAAAAACACACCTCTGGGTTTTCTTCTATTTTCTTACTAGTTTTTTTTCTTATTTTCTTATCTCCATGGGGAAGTGGAACAAATTCTTCCTCCGTAAGCCATCGGTCTAAGAACGACTAAAAGGGGGCAAGGGGCTAAACCCCTTCCCCTGTATATAATAAATGTAAAAGGAGAAACTTTCGTTTTTCCTTTTTTGGGGCCACCCCGGGGGAAAGGCCGATGTGTTGAAAAAAATTGATCAGAGTTCCATTTTTATTTAAAAAAAAATTTGGGAAAAGTAAAAAAGGGTTTTTTTCCCTTTATGGCTCTGTTTTTGCCTATTCTTACATTGATTATTTGGGATCTTTGCCTTTTTTGGGTTTGTATTTTAATTAAGTATGTAACTTATTTTTTTTTTCCTTTTTATGTCCTTTTTTCTAAAAGGTTTTTGGCCCCACACTCTTCTGGTGCCCCCAACAACAATGCAAAGGGGACGGCCAGCTCCTTGTCATTTCCCAGCGCCCCCCCCCGCCCATCAGGTCAACATCTGCATCTCAGGGTTCCCCAAGAGAAAGTTTTTTGCAAAAGAAAGTTACATTTATAATCCCCCGAGTAGTATAACCCAGCCCATGTATATGTTGACCCCCAATTTTAAAAAAACAGATATTATGGAAGTCTTCCTGTTTTTTGATGAGCTTTTAAAAGGGGTTTAAATGCTTCAATTAAAAAATGATATTCTACTCAAAACTCGGAAAAATGTAAAAATTGATAAACAAAACCTAAAGAAGCCCAATGGGATGGTTCATGCAGACAAGTCCTACTCACACCCCCCCTTTATTGATGTATAACTAGTGGAGCACTGCTGTACCACTACCCCTTCTAGGCAGGTCTTGATCACACAATCATTATATGACAAGACTAGTGGCACTTTATGGTGGCTTGCTGGCCCATGCTAGATGGATTTCTTTCCCCCAAATTTTTATGACCTAAGATGTAGACACTGCAGTAGGGGCCTTTTTTGCCCCTGCTAGGGGGGTCGATAAAAAACTTTTTTCACCAAAATTTGTCTAACCTATTTTTGAAACCTTCCCCCTCCTTTGACTTGAAGCTAAAACCTTGAGTGACTAAAAATTGGGTTGGGCAAAAGTTGGGAAAGGTTTATTTGGGATCCCCCAGCATGGGCCAGTGCCTTTCAGTGCTCCCATTTTATGTTTAAAAAATCACACAATGCTCAGGGTGTTGGAAACAAAGTGAGGGAAAAAACCCAGAAATAACTACTGAATTTTTAAAACTCATTTGTTTTTAAAGTGAAATATGGTTACTGAATGGGGTTTATTCCTTTATGCACCAAAGAAGTGCATGGACCTCACTATTCAAATTTCAGCCTTTCAAAAAAGAATCCATGAATTACCGCTGGGTTTTTTGCTTAATAATTTGGCTTTAAAATCACAACCATGGGTGGGTATATGGTACCTACATACAGTGGCCCGGTTTTGTACCCCAAACCGAACAATTATGTAAGTGTATTTTGTAAATGCTTTTTTAAGTGTCTTTTGGGGGTCTGAAATGACTAATCTAATTTACATTTGTCCCTTTTGGGGAAAAAATTGTTGGTAACCACTCAAA
>WNWK01018667.1:0-39414 GCA_009830355.1 Cherax destructor | reverse complement strand
AAAAGCTTACGAAACACAATTTTTACGAAATAAGAACCTTACGAAACTCGGGGGTCCACTGTATTATCATATTATAATTTGAACGATCTAATAAAACAAATTCACTCAATTTCTCTAATATTATGTTCATAGTCTATAAGCCATTAGATTAAGCTGCCCCTAATGCCATGGCATGTCAGTGGCTCTCCTTGCACTTCAATTTATGATTGTAATAACAAAACCTATGTAAACTAGCAATGAAATAAATATTTGTATTTGTATACAGTACACACATTCCTTACCTTAAAATATTTTCATCTTTAGCTTTAAGTGAGTGAATATATTTATTGTAGGAAGTCTGAATAAATGAAGAATGGGTATACTACCTGAAAACTGCTGTATTAGCAAACCGCTGTAAAGCGGGCCCACCTACAGTGGACCCCGGATTACGTCATTATTTCGTTTCAGAATGCTGTTCAAGTGCGTACGAACGAATTTGTTCCCATAAGGAATAATGTAAATTAGATTAGTCCTTTTAGGACCCTAAAATACACTTACAAAAGTACTTACAAAATACACTTACATAATTGTTTGAGTTTGGAGCATAACGTAAACCGGGGTCCACTGTACAGTGGACCCCGAGTCTTCGGTCACCTCGAAATCAAACAATTATGTAAGTGTAATATTGTAAGTGGTTTTGTAAGTGTATTTTTGGGGGTCTGAAATGGACTAACCTACATGACATTATTCCTTAAGGGAGTAAATTGTTCGATAATGGCACTTGAGCAGCCTTCTGAATGAATTATGACCGAAACTCGGGGTCCACTGTATTCCTATACATGGAAGGTAGTGAATAAGATAAGCAAGTTTGGAGATGAATGTTAGAAAATGTAATTATGGATTTTTTTTTTTAACATGTCGGCCGCTTCCCACCGAGGCAGGGTGACCCAAAAGAAAGAAAATACTTTGATCATCATTCAAAACTTTCACCTCACTCATACATAATCAGTGTCTTTGCAGAGGCGCTCAGATACGACAGTTTAGAAGTCCCTCCAAACTGCCAATATCCCAAACCCCTCCTTTAAAGTGCAGACATTGTACTTCCCATTTCCATGACTCAAGTCTGGCTAACCGGTTTCCTGTACTGTGCTATAATACTGTATTCTTAAATAATCTTATGTATATAGTACTTCTGGTTTGTCAGTTATGCAAGTACAATGGACGCCCGGTTTTCGTGATTTTTTCGTTCCAGAATGCTGTTCAAGTGCCATTATAAAACGAATTTATTGCTATAAGGAATAATGTAAAGTAGATTAGTCTTTTAGATCCCCCAAAATACACTTACAAAAGCATTTACAAAAATACACTTACATAAAAGGGCGAGTTTGGAGCATCACGAAAACTGGGGGTCCACTGTATGTTAAATAAAGTAGTGTGTGTTTTGTAATTAGCAAACTGAGGATCTGGCCTCCACCACTACCTGAATTTATTGTTGTACATAAAGTATAAGTATTTCTTTTATAATCCCTGATTTTTATAAATTAAAAAAGGGAATGGACACAGCCATGGGCTTCATGTTCTCAACATGAATACATCATATATTTTTTGAAACTCTCATCCCGGACTTACATGACAGCGATCATTTCCCAATCATCCTTAAGTCCCCTTTGTTTTCTCCACCTCCTCATTGCCCACGCTGGCAATTTGACCAGGCGAAATGGGACCTTTACACACATCTTACTGCCTTTCGTGAGGTTCCTACCTCGTCCTCCATTGATGAGGTTTTACATCTCTTTTCGTCCTCCATCTTCACATCGGCTTCACATTCTATTCCCCAAACCTCGGGCAAGCATCCTCAGAAGTGCGTGCCTTGGTGGTCTCCTACTTGTGCTCGGGCAGTGCGTTTGAAACGCGCTGCATGGGGCAGGTATCGGTATAACAGAACCACAGAGAGACTCATTGAATTTAAGCAGAAGAGAGCTATTGCTCGCCGTGTCATACGTGATGCTAAACGCACTTGCTGGCGAGATTACGTTTACTGTCACTTCGGCTTCCTCGATGAGTGAAGTCTGGAAGAAAGTGCGGAAATTAAGTGGTAAGTTCTCCCCACCCGGCTCCTGTTCTTCAGGTTGCTGGTGTCGATAGCACACCCTCTTGCTGTTGCCACTGAAATTGGCAATCATCTAGTCCGCATATCTCAGGGGCTCCATCTATGCCCCTCGTTCCTTTCTTCTAAGTCTGCCAGCGAGTTAGAAGCCCTTAGATTTTTCTTTCTTAGAGAAAATCTTATAATGTGCCTTTTACCCTTCAAGAACTGGAGGCAACACTCTGCTTGCCGATCATCGGCAGCTGGGCCAGACGGCATACATATTCGTATGCTACAGCATTTACATCAGTCTGCTCTTACTGTCCTCTTACGACTCTTTAATCTTATATGGTCGCAAGGAGTTCTTCCCCAACTGTGAAGTCTGCTATTGTTCTCCTTTTCGCAAACCAGGTACTACGGGACGTGATACCTCACTACTGTCCCATTGCTCTTACCAGTGCAGTTTGCAGGTGATGGAACGCTCTAGTTAATAGACGTTTGATGTGGTATTTAGAGACACGCAATGTCTCTCCCTAGTCAATATGGCTTCCGAAGGGCCGTTCTGCCATTGACCCTTGCTGCGCATGGATACGTATATTCGTAATGCCTTTGCTAATAACCACTCGGTTATCGCTATCTTTTCGACCTTGAGAAGGCTTATGACACAACTTGGAGATTTAATATCTTTGCCCAGGCCCACTCCTTAGGCCTCCGAGGCAACCTACCATTCTTCCTTAAGGCCTACTTAACTGACAGACATTTCCGGTCCGGGTTAGTAATGAACTTTCCCCGGAATTTGTCCAAGCTGAAGGTGTCCCCCAGGGATGTGTTCTGAGCACAACACTCTTTCTGCTTGCTATAAATAATCTGGCATCTGTTTCTCCCATCCAATATTTGGTCATCGCTTATGTGGATGACTTTGCTATAGCTTGTGCAGGTGCTGACTGTCACCTCATTGCAGTTTCCTCCAGCATGCCATCAACCGGGTTTCTGATTGGGCCACCACTCACGGGTTTAAATTTTCTAGTGGCAAAACTCATCAAATTACATTTACTAGACATTCAGTGGTCTCTGATCATCCATTGTACCTATACGGCTCACGTATCCCAGAACGTGATACAGTCAGGTTCTCGGCCTCCTGTTCGACCGTCGATTGTCCTGGGAACCTCATATTACCTCTCTTAAGGCAACTTGTCACAGCCGGCAGAACCTCCATAAAACCCTCGCACATCTTTCATGGGGGGCTGATCGTAGAACTCTCCTTCGTCTACATTCAGCCCTAATTTTATCAAAACTCAATTATGGTGACCAGATATATTCGGCGGCCTTCCCTGCTACTCTTTTCATCCTTAATCCCATCCATCACCAGGGATTACGCTTATGCCTTGGTGCATTTCGTTCTTCCCCAGTTGAGAGCCTCTATGTAGAAGCGAACATTCCATCCTTGTCCGATCGTCGTGATGCACATTGCATTCGCTATTATGTTCGCTCTCATGACCTACGCAATCCTTCCATGTATAGGATTGTTACAGATGTTAGTAGACGCTCTTTATTTGTGCGTCGCCCCTGCTTACTTCGTCCCTTTTCTCTTCGTCTACATTCACTCGTCTTCCCTTCAGCTACCACCTCTATATGTTCATGTGACATCTCCATTTCCCCTACCCCCTTGGGAAGTTCCTGCTGTCCGTGTCTGTTCTATTCCTCTACCTTGCGCGAAAGCCCGACTACCTACGGCGGCTTCTCGCTCTTTTTTTCTAGACCACTTCTGCTCTCATTCCCATGCCATCGCAGTATACACTGATGGTTCAAAGTCATCTGACGGCGTCAGATTCGCAGCAGTGTTTCCGGACAGTGTCGTGCGAGGGCATCTATTACCCTTGGCTAGCATATTTACGGCTGAATTGTATGCCATTCTTGTGGCACTTATCCGTATTGCATCTATGCTTGTATCACCATTTGTGGTCGTTTCAGACTCCCTTAGTGCTTTACAGGCTATCCGTAAAATTGATACACCTCACCCCCTAGTTCTTCGTATCCAACTTTGGTTACGCCGTATCTCTAGCAAGCACAAAGATATTATTTTTTGTTGGGTCCCTGGTCATGTTGACGTACAGGCCAATGAACAGGCAGACACTGCTGCGCGATCAGCAGTACATGACCTTCCAGTTTCATATAGAGGTGTTCCTTTTACGGACTATTTTGCAGTCATTGCTACCCACCTTCGCACCCGTTGGCAACAACGCTGGTCTGACCTTCTAAATAACAAACTTCATTCTATTAAACCGAATATAGGTTTCTGGCCTTCTTTTCACCAATGTCGAGGTTGGGAGACTACACTCTCCCGTCTTCGCATTGGCCACACTCGTCTTATGCACGGGTATCTCATGGAGAGGCTCCTGCCCTCTCTGTGAGCATTGTCAGGTTCCAGTGTCTGTTAGACATATTCTGTTGGACTGCCCCACTATCAACGAGCACGCAGAATTTACCTCCAACGGGGTCTTCGCTCTGCGGCCCTTAATTTACCTTCCCTTCTTGCAGATGGACCCTCCTTTAATCCTGACTCTCTCATTGACTTTTTGACAGAAACTGACTTACTACACAAACTCTGAAGATTATACCTCTAGCACCTCCCTCAGTCCCTTCTACCTGATCTCTTGCTACCCTCCTCCCTGCACAATCCACCGTCATCTTTCACTCCATACCCTACTAATCGTCCATCTCCCTCTTACAACCCACTCTCCCTGCATCCTACAACAACCTGCAGCGCTGTATAACCCTGTGGTTTAGCGCTTCTATTGTGGTAGTAGATAATAATAATTTGAAACTCTCAGCTTATCAAAAGTGTCTTCAGTTATAAAATACTTTTGCCCACAGAAAGCAGTTGAGTCTTTACAAGAGAAAATATAGAAAAGAGAGAGCGGAGAAGGCACAGTGAAAGGAAACTGTCACGCCTACAGGTGCAGTTGCAAGAAATTCACTTACTAGATGAAGAAACTGTTTCTCATATTGAAGCCTGTTTTTTAAAGTTTCAAAATTCTTAACACTTTTACAAAATAATGGGTAAGCATAATATAGTACATTCTTATTATTTTATTATTTGGGTGCTTATGCTTTCATGATTATTTTAAATTTGGATTATAGGATAAAGTTAGAGATTAGAGAGTGAATTGCTCATCTTTTATTCCTGTCTACTAATATAAAATAAATAGTAACATACAGTTTCTGTTGACAGATTTTCTTGGCAGCCAACCTTCTTCCAAGAATCAGAAACAAGACAAAATGAGGCCAGTGAAAAATTGCAGCCTGGTTCTAGTTTATCAACTCTGCCAGGCAGTGAGTTTGGTGTATTAACCATAAAAGCTAAAAATTCACAATCCTCTTCAAATATCCCTATTCCAATATTCTTTGACAAGAGATCATATACTGAAAATGGTTTGTCATCTCCAAAGGAAGTTGGAGATACTGCTAATTACATACAGACCCAGAAATTTATGCAAGATGCTGTTCCTCAATGTTTTCCTTTGAATTTGAAATCTAAAGAAAAGACAGAAGACTTGGTGCCTGATAGAAAAGATGAGTTTTTATTGGAACAACTTAATAATGATATTAAAGTTGGGAGAAGCATGTTATCTATATTTTCACAATACTCAGTGCCAAAAGTAAATCATGAAATAATAGTACATTCAGAGCCAAATCGGGATAAAATAATTCATGATATAACTGGTGATGATAGTAATGAGATACACACTAGGGATGAGGAACATATTTTCAATGAAGTAAATGGAGCAGGAAAACAATTATCTAATGGAGTAGAGAGCTTTGAGAGGAAATTTTCTGATGAAACAGTTGATGCTTCTAAAAAAAAAATACATTATTTAGTAAAGAGCACTGGTATATTACCTGAGGTAGAAGACAGTTCCAAGAGAAAGTTATCTCATAAAGTGAATGGCACTGAAGTAAAGGACACACAGAAAAAGTTTCTAATACAGTAAAAGCACTTTAACTGTTACTTTTGGGAAACACTTAGAAGATAAAACATTTAAACTGCATGAAAAGTATGACACAGTAAATACAAATTGCAAAATAAGTGATGATATCCCATTGGCCCATGAGAAGGAATTGGTAATGGGTGGCTTGAAGACAGGAAATGGTATTACTAGTATGTATGATGACATAAATAAAAAATGCCCTGTTGTTGAATACCTAAGGAAAATGTCACCAGACATTATCAATACAAAAAGAAATAAAGAGGCTGAACAAATTGGTTTAAAATTAAAAAACACAGGATAAAATGGAATTAGAAAGTGTTTTAACGTCACATAATGCTTTGGTTGATTTAAGTAAGGTATCACCTGATAGGGATGACTATACAGTGAACTCTCATCATATTAATAAAGAAAAAAATCAAAGTAATTTGTATGAAGCAAAGCAATCTGTTAAAGTAAATAACTGTCAAAATCTTGCTGAAAATTTTCAATTAAGAGACAAAACAAGGAATGAAAAACTGGTGATAAAAAATATCAAAACAGGGCTAAGAGTAGATATCAGTGAAACAGATGATGATAAACTGAGAATGCAAAAAGCCTCTTCCCTTTTATTAAATAGAAGTGGTTCAACTTCATCCTCAGTAAGCATATCTGAGCACCTTAGTCAGTCTCATTTCCACTGGTGTAAAGGTACATATAAAAAGACAGAAAAGGGAAATTCAGAGCCTATAGATAAAACACCTAAAGAAGAAGCAAGAGAAAATGTAGACAATAGTGGAGGAATGTATAGTGGCATTAAAATGGAAATTCCTCAATTTGTT
Source organism: Cherax destructor (assembly GCA_009830355.1). NCBI lineage: Eukaryota > Metazoa > Arthropoda > Malacostraca > Decapoda > Parastacidae > Cherax > Cherax destructor. The sequence continues at coordinate 32,542 of WNWK01018667.1, read as the reverse complement.
CTAGTACAAACTGAACCTATCTCTATGGAGTATGGCAGTGATTTTGAAGTCAGTGATGTTGAGGGAGTGAGTATTTCTTCTGCATCATTGGCCACTACATCTATCCCTGAGGATCTGCTAACACCAGGAGAGGAAGAATTTTGATTGTGCTGCCACCATTATGACCTGTGGGGAGCATTTTATCATTACCCATCCCTGTCCACAGCAAATGTTCAGTTACACATTATTACAAAAGCTTATTGTACTCCCAGGCACATTTCAGATCAATCTCCCATTTACTGTACTTTCACTCTTTAATAGGCTTAGCTGTATATTGTGGCACTTATTGATAAGCTTATGTGAAGCTTTATTTATTACAATCAAAACTAAGCACTAAATCCATAAGGGTCATACAGTTTATTATTATACTGAAAAACATGCACTAAACTTGTATGCGTAATACATGAAACTAGGATGATGCATTTAACCCTTTGGGGTCGACAGGCCTTCTCGGAAACATGTTCTCAGGGTCGAAAATTTTTTGGAGAAAAAAAATAATTTTTTCTTATGGAATGATAGAGAATCTTTTTCCGATCACAATGCCACCAAAATTCTGATATTTGATTGAAAACTAACGGAATTATGCTTTCGCGAAGTAAGCGGTATCGATGCCATTTACGCATCGGCGATTTCACCCACTATGAGCCCTATTTTTGGCAAATTACAATGTTTCAGTCTACTAAAATTATAGCTATTTCGCTAGAACTCCATTTCTTCTATCGATTGAGTACAAGAAACTGCCTATTTACCAATTTCAACTACCCAAAATAGTGGTCAGAAAATGGCAATTTGGCCAATTTCACACAAATTTCAAACGATGCCAATTTCAAAATAGAGTCCAGAATAAACAAGGCAGACATTCCTGGCACTAAAATAACATCTTCTCTGTTCATTAGTCACGTCTCCAGGCCCCTCTTACATTACTGTTGCTTTTCATTTTGAATTTTTATTCTCACAAAAAATAGAAGATTTACTGTTATGTATACAACTGCATCATTGTAAAAATGGTATAAATAATATCAGTGCACTTGTGCATGAATATTAGACTCGCCAGTTGATGTGTATTGGACGCATGGTGTGATTTGTTTACTCTTGAACATCGGCTAAAATCGAACATTTTCGCTACTTTGAGCTCAATTTCAAGGTACTTGTCATTGTCAAACCAATCAAAATCATATCTATTTCTGTAATATATCATCCATTCTATCAAATGAGACCAAGAAAACGAAAATACAGTGGACCCCCGAGTAACGAACACCCTGGAAATCGTACAATTATGTAAGTATAATATTGTAAGTGCTTGTGGAAGCGTATTTTTGGGGGTCTGAAATAGAGTAACCTACGTGACATTATTCCTTAAGGGAGTAAATTCGTTTGGTAATGGCACTTGAGCAGGCTTCTGGAATGAAGTTTTTACGTTACTCGGGGGTCCACTGTACATATGAAAATAGACTGCAAAGTCGCTGTTTTAACCCTTTCGGGGTTTTGGTCGTACTAGTACGGCTTACGCCTGGGGTTATTGACGTACTAGTACGCCTAAATTCTAGCACCCTCAAATCAAGCAGAAACAGGCTGTTAGGCCTAGATGTGATAGAATGGGTCTGTGCGGTCAGTGTGCGCAGTATAAAAAAATTCCTGCACCACACAGTGCATAATGAGGGAAAAAAAACTCTGACCGTGTTTTTTGTTTAAAACAGCGACTTTGCAGTCTATTTTCGTATGGTATTTATGCTTGTATTCTCGTTTTCTTAGTCTCATTTTATAGAATAGATGATATATTACAAAAATAGAGATAATTTTGACTGGTTTCACGATGACAAGTACCTTGAAACTGAGCACAAAGTAGCGAAAATGTTCGATTTTGGCCGATGTTCAAGAGTAAACAAATCACACCATGCGTCCAATACACATCAACTGGAGAGTCTAATATTCTTGCACAAGTGCGCTGATATTATTTATACCATTTTTACAATGATGCAGTTGTATACATAACAGCAAATCTTCTATTTTTTGTGAGAATAAAAATTCAAAATGGAAAGCAAAAGTAATGTAAGAGGGGCCTGGAGACGTGACTAATGAACAGAGAAGATGTTATTTAAGTGCCAGGAATGTCTGCCTTGTTTATTATGGACCCTATTTTGAAATTGGCATCGTTTGAAATTTGTGTGAAATTGGCCAAATTGCCATTTTCTGACCACTATTTTGGGTAGTTGAAATTGGTAAATAGGCAGTTTCTTGTACTCAGTCGATAGAAGAAATGGAGTTCTAGCGAAATAGCTATAATTTTAGTAAACTGAAACATTGGAATTTGCCGAAAATAGGGCTCAAATTGGGCGAAATCGCCGATGCGTAAATGTCATGGATACCGCTAACTTCGCGAAAGCATAATTCCGTTAGTTTTCCATCAAATTTCATAATTTTTGTGGCGTTATGATCGGAAAAAGATTATCATTTCATAGACAAAATATATATATTTTTTTGTTTTAAATTCGTGGACCCTGAGAACAAGTTTCAGAGAGACCCCTTGGACCCACAAAGGGTTAAACAAAACAACAACGGTCGGAGGTTTTTTTTCTCATTATGCAGTGTGTGGTGCAGGATTTTTTTTATACTGTGCACACTGACCACATAGACCCATTCTTTCATATGTAGGGCTACCAGCCGTTTCCCACTTAATTTGAGGCCGCTAGAATTTAAGCGTACTAGTACGGCACCAACCCCTGCTCGTAAAACGTACTAGTGCGGTACCGACCCCGAAAGGGTTAATAATGATGTTCTCTATGGTTTGTCTTAGCAATTAAATTATGTATTACCTTTTAAATATGTAAATTTGTACTAAAAGAAATACATCTAGTCAAGACTAGTCATGTCTGTATGCAGTTTTGTTTTATGGTACGGTGTGTGCAGAATCTGCATTTTCTAAAATAAAAATATTTACAAATTTATAAATTTGATTACATCATTGTTATATTTGCCAGGCACTGCCTTTGATCTTTCCATTTCTTACACATCACTGCCTTCTGGCATTCACACATTAAAACAAAAACTGAAAGTTCATAATCAGGTGGGCTTTTTACTACAGCCTCTCCTCACTTAACGACGAAGTTTCATTCCTAAGAACACGTCGCTAAATGAGGAGCATATTATAATGGTAGTGAGTTTGTGTCAACCATCTTATTGAGTTTGTGTTAACCACCTTATTTTTTCATAGGAAATGATAGAGAATCTTTTCCCGATGGCAATGACACCAAAATTATGAAATTTGATGGAAAACTTACTGAATTACGCTCTCGCGAAGTTAGCGGTCTCGGTGATATATATGGATCGGCGATTTCGCCCACTTTGAGCCCTATTTTTGGCCAATTTCTTTGTTCCACTCGACCAAACTCATAGCTATTTCACTAGAACTCCATTTGTTCTATCGATTGAGTACAAGAAACCGCCCATTTATCGATTTCAACTACCCAATAAAGTGGTCAGAAATTGGCAATTTGGCCAATTTCACACAAATTTTAAAAGAATAAACAATGCAGACATTCCTGGCACTAAAATAACATTTTCTCTGTTCATTAATCATGTCTCCAGACCCCTCCTATATTACTCTTGCTTTCCATTTTGAATTTTTATCCACACAAAAAATAGAAGATTTACGGTTATGCGGACTATTGCATTATCATAATAATTGTATAAATAATGTGAACCCATTCATGACTGTGTATTAAACTTGCCAGTCGGACACGTATTGGACAGTGAAATCATTTGTTTACTCTTGAACATTGGCAAAAATCAAACATTTCTGCTACTTAGAGCTTAATTTCAAGGTACTTTTCATGGTGAAACAAATCAAAATAATATCTATTTCTGTAATATATCTTACATTCTATCAAATGAGACCAAAAAAACGAGAATACAACCATAAATACCACACAAAAATACACCTGAAAGTCAGCGTTTTAAACCAAAAACACGGTCAGTTTTTTTTTCTAATGTACTGCGTGCTGCAGGATTTTTTTTATACTGCACACACTGACCAAGCAGACCCATTCTCTCACATGTAGGTCTACCAGCTTTCTCCAGCTAGATTTGAAGCGACTAGAATTTTGGTGTAATACTATGGCACCAACACTGGCTTGCAAGCCATAATACTATGGCACTGACAGTGAAAGGGTTAATGTCACCTTTGCATCATTTATAACATTACTGGTATATTTTTAAATGTTTATACAGTAGTGTACTGTATATCAAAATATACAGAATAGAGGAAATCAGCTCTATTGTACATTATTTAGGTATGAATACTGGTCAGAGAGCCCATCGTAAGTCTGAGGCGTCGGTAAGTGAGTACGTAGCTAAGTGAGGAGAGGCTGTAATACAGTACTTACCTAAATACAAGTAAATCTGAAATGACTTCATGTAACAATCAATACATTCACATATCACCATGGCTAGTACAAGAACCCAAATCACTTGACAGGTAAATTGTCTGTCAGATCCCTACAAAGTAGCAAATGAAATATGTACAGTGGTACCTCGGTTAACGATGGTCCCCAAACTCGCCCTTTTATGTAAGTTTATTTTTTTAAATGCTTTTGTAAGTGTATCTTTGGGGGTCTAAAAGGACTAGTCTATTTTACATTATTCCTTATGGGGATAAATTCGTTTGGTAATGGCACTTTGAACAGCATTCTGGAACGAAAAAATATCGTTAACCGAGGTACCACTGTACTGTACCTGTACAGTGGAACCTCAGTTTTCATCTTTAATTCGTTCCAGAAAGTCTGACAAAAACTGAAGCAATATTTCCCATAAGAAATAATGTAAATCCAATTAATCCGTTCCAGACACCCAAAATTATTAACAAAAAATACATTTTATAGAGAATAACTATAGTTTTACATACAGAAAACAATGAGAAATAAATATAAAGCACTAATGAAATGGATAAATGAACATTTAAATTACTTTTACCTTTATTGAAGACTTGTTGGCGTATGGAAGACGGCGAGGAGGGGAGAGGGAGGAGAGTTTATTGTTTGGAAGGGGAATCCCTTTCCATAAGGACTTCAGGTATCAAGTCCTTATCTGGGGTTACTTCCCTTCTGTCTTTTACTGGCACTAGGACCAGCTTGAGAGTCACTGTACCCCTGTCGCACAAAAAATCTGTCCAGAGAGGCCTGTTTCTGGCGTCTCTTTAAGATTTGCCTAAAATGGGACACGGCATTGTCATTGAACATGTTGCAGACACGGCTTGCAACAGCTTTGTTAGGGTGATATTTCTCCACAAAACTTTACAACTCATTCCACTTTGCACACATGTCCTTAATCACTGAAGGTGGCACATTCTTCCCTCTCTCTTCCCTTCCTTCCTTGTACTTTGCTATGAATTCTTTCTTGAATTCTATCGCGTTTCTTGTCGGAACTTTTTCTGGCCCCATGGTGGCTTATTTAGCAGTCGCACTCAACAAACAAGCACCAAAAAAAGGTGAATTATTACGAAATATTTTGTATTAACGTGCAGGGTAATGTTCACTCGACGAGAAACAAAGCCAGACTGACTCAGAATGCGTGCGTGGGATGCTTTGTGTGGGCATGGGCAGGCGGACACGTTTGATACGGCAGACGAAAACCAAGGTGATGAACGAAAACTGGGACAATATTTTGATGAAAAAAGTCGTCAAAAACCAAATTCAATGAAAACCAAGGTTTTAATGTACTCATAAATGGACAGGCAAGAAACCCTAACTTATTATTATGGATTTAGCATTTTCCCATGAATGCATTAACCCTTTCACTGTTGCTCACGTAGATCTACACGATCAGGGCCAGTGACGCTCGTGTAGATCTGCGTGTAAATCATAGCAGCCTCAAATGTGCTTCAAGCAGCAGATTTGGCCTAGACATGAGAGAATTGATCTGTGTGGTGGGTGTGTGCAATATAAAAAAAAAAAAAAATCTTGCCTCGCACTGGCCTTGTGTTTGGGATTTTTTGAAGGTGGTTTTCATGGTTGTATTGGTGCCAATTGATTGACTGAAAGACATGCTAGTAAAGTGGTGAAAATGGTCGATTTTTGGCAATCTTTTTTTAGGAAGGGTTAGGGGGACACCCTACCATTGCAGCTGGTTTGTTTTCTGGGCTTTTACTATAGGAAAATTGCTTTGGAAATAAAACAAGCCATTCTTTACTAATTTTGGGTCACTGAATATGGAAATGATGCTTAAAACTGCATAGTCTCTTTTTATAGATATGGACTCAGACCTGATGCTGTTATATAACTGGGAAGGGAGGAGGGTAAATACACAGAGGAAGTAGTGAATCTTCCTGAGAGATGCATGCCAAGTGTTTATTAAATATGAAGGACAAATTTACGTGCCTGTTCTTGCATGCTAAAGACAACACTCATGCACCATATTACCTGGAGTTTACCTGGAGAGAGTTCCGGGGGTCAACGCCCCCGCGGCCTGGTCTGTGACCAGGCCTCATGGTGGATCAGAGCCTGATCAACCAGACTGTTACTGCTGGCTGCACGCAGTCCGACGTACGAACCACAGCCCGGCTGGTCAGGTACTGACTTTAGGTGCCTGTCCAGTGCCTGCTTGAAGACAGCCAGGGGTCTATTGGTAATCCCCCTTATGCACGCTGGGAGGCAGTTGAACAGTCTTGGGCCCCTGACACTTATTGTGTTGTCTCTCAACGTGCTATTGGCACCCCTGCTTTTCATTGATGGGATGTTGCATCATCTGCCGAGTCTTTTGCTTTCGTAGGGAGTGACTCTCGTGTGCAAGTTTGGTACTAATCCCTCTAGGATTTTCCAAGTGTATATAATAATGTATCTCTCCCGCCTGCGTTCTAGGGAGTACAGGTTTAGGAACTTCAAGCGTTCCCAGTAATTGAGGTGGTTTATCGCAGTTATGTGTGCTGTGAATGTTCTCTGCACATTTTCTAGTTCAGCAATTTCACCTGCCTTGAAAGGTGCAGTTAGTGTACAGCAATATTCCAGCCTAGATAGAACAAACGACCTGAAAAGTGTCATCATGGGCTTGGCATCCCTGGTTTTGAAGGTTCTCAAATCTATCCTGTCATTTTTGTAGCAGATGCGATTGCTACATTGTTATGGTCCTTGAAGGTGAGATCCTCTGACATGATCACTCCCAGGTCTTTGACATTAGTTTTTTGCTCTATTGTGTGGTTGGAATTTGTTTTATACTCCGATGAAATCTTAATTTCCTCACGTTTTTCCATATCGGAGTAATTGACATTTCTCATCTTTGAACTTCATATTGTTTTCTGCAGCCCATTTAAAGATTTGGTTGATGTCTGCTTGGAGTCTTGCAGTGTCTTCAATGGTGGACACTGTCATGCAGATTCGGGTGTCATCTGCAAAGGAAAACACAGCACTGTGGTTTATATCCCTGTCTATGTCCGATATGAGGATGAGGAACAAGATGGGAGCGAGTACTGTGCCTTGAGGAACAGAGCTTTTCACCGTAGCCGCCTCACACTTTACTCTGTTGACTACTACTCTGTGTTCTATTTGTTAGGAAATTATAGATCCATCTGCCAACTTTTCCTGTTATTCCTTTATCACGCATTTTGTGTGCTATTACACCATGGTCACACTTGTCAAAGGCTTTTGTAAAGTCTGTGTATATAACATCTGCATTCTGTTTGTCTTCTAGAGCATCCAGGACCTTGTCGTAGTGGTCGAGTAGTTGGGACAGACAGAAGCGACCTGCTCTAAACCCATGCTGCCCTGGGTTGTGTAATTGATGGGTATCTAGATGAGAGGTGATCGTGCTTCTTAGAACCCTTTCAAAGATTTTTATGATATGGGATGTTAGTGCTATTGGTCTGTAGTTCTTTGCCAATGCTTTACTGCCCCCTTTGTGGAGTGGGGCTATGTCTGTTGTTTTTAGTAACTGCAGGACGACCCCAGTGTCCATGCTCCCTCTCCATAGGATGTTAAAAGCACGTGATAGGGGCTTCTTGCAGTTCTTGATGAACACAGAGTTCCACGAGTCTGAGCCTGGGGTGGAGTGCATGGGCATGTCATTTATCGCCTCTTTGAAGTCATTTGGCGTCAGGATAATGTCAGATAGGTTTGCGTCTATCAAGTTCTGTGGCACTCTCATAAGAAATTCATTTAGGTCTTCGACTTTCAGTCTGGTTAGCGGCTCGCTAAACACTGAGTCATACTGGGACTTTAGTAGCTCACTCATTTCCTTGCTGTCATCTGTGTAGGACCCATCCCGTTTAAGTAGGGGCCGGGGTCCTACACAGATGACAGCAAGGAAATGAGTGAGCTACTGAAGTCCCAGTATGACTCAGTTTTTAGCGAGCCGCTAACCAGACTGAAAGTCGAAGACCTAAATGAATTTTTTATGAGTGCCACAGAACTTGATAGACGCAAACCTATCTGACATTATCCTGACGCCAAATGACTTAGAAGAGGCGATAAATGACATGCCAATGAACTCCGCCCCAGGCCCAGACTCATGGAACTCTGTGTTCATCAATATGGGAAGCCTTTATTTAGGAGACATTAATCCCACCAGGAGCTTCTTTAATCCAATCTTGGATTGAAGCAGCCCCTGACAGGGAGAAATTATCCTAAATAAAAGTTCCCCATATGCTAAAGGTACCTTCTTTATACTTCTGTCAGTATTAGTTATTATTATTATTATTATAATAAAAAACAAAGTGCTAAACCTACAAGGGTCTGTCAGTATTAGTTACATTGTGTGGATGTGCTTGTGAATTTCTCTAAAAAGCAGGTGCTCAAGAATTATAAAATCCCAAATTATTATTATTATTTACCTATTCTTGCATTTGAATTATTCTTTAACTCTTAAACTGTCCAAATGTAGATATAAGTTGACTCGCGTACTGCTCTGAACATTTTGAAAAAAAAAAAAAAAATGAAGATCGCCTTTTTATAAACAGGATAGGGTAAAAAAAAAAATTTAGGGCCAGTACTTACCGAGATATAAGTCCACCAAGTTGGTGCTGGATGCTCACCAGATGGCAACATCAAGTCCTGCCGCTTGCAGAAGTATTGTGGATATACTTTTTTTTCTAGTTTTAATTTTAATTTATATAATTATTATGTTCTGATAATTACAATTTATAATAGTTCTTGTGATTTCATAGCCAATCTTTGTTCTAACACTAATATTAGGAACTGAAATAGTACTCAAATAGTCACAATCACACCAACAGGTGAACATTTTCACCTGCCTTGGTCATTTACTATTGTCTATAAATATATACAAAGTATTTATAGGTCCCAGCAATGTTTTAGACATCCAGGAGTATATATGAAACTCCTTGAAGAATGGGGTTATGACAATTGTCAGATAACTACTGATAAGGCAGTGACATTGATGAATAAATGTGTGCAGGGAACCCTCGCTTTGTTTTCACTGTCTGTTTCTGTCTATCTATCTGTCTATCTATCTGTCTGTCTATCTATCTGTCTGTCTATCTATCTATCTATCTGTCTGTCTATCTATCTGTCTGTCTGTCTATCTGTCTGTCTGTCTGTATCTATCTGTCTAGCTCTGCTTATCTGTCTTTCTGCCTGCCTGCCTATGTGTGCCTGGAGTATAATATGAAACTCCTTGAAGAATGGTGTTATGACAAGTGTCAGATAACACTGACAGTCCAATGACATTGATGAATGTAGCAGGGAACCCTAGCTTTGTTTTCACTGTCTGTCTGTCTATCTATCTGTCTGTCTGTCTGTCTGTCTGTCTATCTGTCTAGCTCTGCTCTGTCTTTCTGTCTGCCGGTGTGTGTGTCTTTCCGTCTGCTTGTCTCAGTCTCAGAGTGCGGCTCGTAAACGAACAGGTATTATACACGATGCAGAAGTGACATGACAAAGCGTATTACTTGCCAGTCATGCTTATTATGTCTTATATCTACAAGCATTGTATAGCACTTTGTCTGGAATTTTTTGGTTATCCTAGGTAATTTACACTATGTATAATAACTGTACTTATGTGTACATGTGAGAGTGGTACAGATATATATAGATAGACAGAGATATAGGACAGATAGATATAGACAGAGATATAGACAGATATAGACAGATATAGACAGAGATATAGTCAGAGATATAGTTAGATATAGACAGATATAGATAGAGATATAGACAGCCAAAGCCAGCCAGCCTGCCAAATACATAACAACATAAAAAAGAAGGAACACTGCAGCAGGCCTACTGGCCCATGCAAGGCAAGTCCATGTCACCCCCTGGATTAGACCAATGACCCACCTAGTCAGGTCACATCCTCTGAAGGAAGGAGCATGGCATCAGACCTAGTAGCACAAGCTAGTCAGGTCCAACTCACAGCCACTCATGTATTTATCTAACCTATTTTTACTTTCCTCTTATAAGGGGAGTGTTAATGCGACATGACATCAGTGAATCCCTGGCGTTTGCCACACTATTTGCTCTAGCTGGCGCTCAATTGAACTGGTGCTCCCACAAGGTACTAAGTGGTCCAGGATTTTTTTAATACTGCACACACTGAGGGCGCAGACCCATTCTCTCATGTCTAGGCGACTCAGGCCTAACGCACTAAATTTGAAGGAATGAAAAATAAAACGTAGATCTACGTTCGGAGCAGTACACGCGTCAACGTATATCTACGTGTTGACAGTTTAAGGGTTAATAAAATACTTTATCATTGCACAAATGATGTCTGTATTAAAACCCAAAAATTAAGAATAATACATTACCTTCTTGATTATTTTGGATTCTGTATTCTTTATTTTTTCTTCTTCACTATTTTCATTAGAGGTCTCTCTGTTTGAAAGATGACATTACATGTAGAGCAAAGTGGTACTGCTTTGCAGTACACAGAGAGGCAGTTGGAACACACATTTCCCATTTCTACTAGTGTACGATGACAAAAACAAGCAGCTCGATAATCAACACTGTCCATTGGAGGCACATTCAATTTCTTTCGTGTACCAACATCTGCTTGATACATTAGAATCAAACACTGCAAAAGCTCTGAAACCTGAAATATTATGAGTTTATTAATGAGCAGTTGTATAAAATAAATAATTGTATGTGCCCCTTACGTTCCACTGTTATATGGAGTTGTATCTTTGGCTATCATGGTAGTGCAACACCAATATATGGTTAAGAATATCTCACTGGAAATGTAAGACCATTACAGTACTGGATTATAAGGAAAGTAGTGTTTTTAAAAGCAACAGCTTAAGTAAAAGTACTCGTTCAATAACACTACTCCTTTCCTCAAAAAAAAAAAAAAAATATAAAAAACTTCACTGATAACCAGTGAAAGATTGTAAAAAAATACTAAGGCTATAGAAGAACAATTAGGGCCCCACTTATACGGCAGGTTAGGTTCCAGGCTATCGCCGGAAAGCGGATATCTCCAGAAAGCAGAACGCCATTCTTTTCCACTTATAAATGCCAGACAACAAGTTTACACTACCTTATATTAAGTTAGTAATAAAACTAGACATTAAAAACACAATAAAAAGTAAAATACATACACAGTACATTCATTACAGTGGTACCTTCAGTTTCAAACTTAATCCGTTCCAGGCGCTAGTTCTAAAGTCGAAGCAATATTTCCCATAAGAAATAATGTAAATCCAATTAATCCGTTCCTGCTGTCACGAGGCATAACAAAATAGTACTTCAATATGACCCTATTATCAACTCTAATATGACATAATAAACAATATAAATAACATAAAAACCTAATGTACACTCTAGAATGAATAAAATACAGTGGACCCCCGGTTTTCGTGATTTTTTTCGTTCCAGAATGCTGTTCAAGGAATAATGTAAAGTAGACTAGTCCTTTTAGACCCCCAAAAATACACTTATAAAAGCATTTAAAAAAATACACTTGCATAAAAGGGCGAGTTTCGAGCAGGACGAACACCGGGGGTCCACTGTATGTATGTCATTACGTATGTGGTGGCGGAGGAGAACGGTGGTGGCGGAAATTCTTGCTTCACCTATGAAAATGTCTTCCCATTCTTTCCTCTTTCAGACGTGTTAGTATAAGAGAAAACGGAGTTTGTAATGCTAACTGGATTAGATCACTTCTTTCACAAGAAAACCATAATGTACAAATGAACTGGTGTACGTACACCATTTACATACCTTACAGAAGATAGGCAGACAGACAGACACACAGGCAGACAGAAAGACAGATAAGCAGAGCTAGACAGATAGACATATAGATAGACAGACAGACATACATGAATGTGTGTAAGAGTGAAAACAAATAAAGCCATGGTTCCCTGCAGCAGAGCACAATCATCAAGTGTCACTCACTCCATTCCTGCACTGTCAGAAGTTTAGTGACACTCGTCATAACACAATGCTTCAAGGAGTTTCATATATACTCCAGCATGTCTAAAACATTGCTGAGACCTATAAATACTTTGTATATATTTCTAGACAATAGTAAATGACCAAGGCAGGTGAAAATGTTCACCTATCGGTGTGATTATGACTATCTGAGTACTATTTCAGTACCTAATATTAGTATCAGAACAAAGATTGGCTATGAAATCACAAGAACTATTATAAATTGTAACCAGGAATATCTGAGAGAGTTAGAGCTAAGGAAGAGGTAGCAATAATGTTGAAAGATCAGTTATGGAAGGAGAAGAGGCAATATAAATGTATAAATTCAAGGATTATGTGGATCAAAATAAGGGTCGGATGCGAAAAGTGGGTCACAATAAGCGTGTATGCACCTGGAGAAGAGAGGAGTGTAGAGGAGAGAGAGAGATTTTGGGAGATGTTAAGCGAATGTATAGGAACTTTTGAACCAAGTGAGAGGGTAATTGTGGTAGGGGACCTAAATGCTAAAGTAGGAGAAACATTTAGAGAGGGTGTGGTAGGTAAGTTTGGGGTGCCAGGTGTAAATGATAATGGGAGCCCTTTAATTGAACTTTGTATAGAAAGGGGTTTAGTTATAGGCAATACATATTTTAAGAAAAAGAGGATAAATAAGTATACAAGATATGATGTAGGGCATAATAACAGTAGTTTGTTGGACTACGTATTGGTAGATAAAAGACTGTTGAGTAAACTTCAGGATGCACATGTTTATAGAGGGGCCACAGATATATCAGATCACTTTTTAGTTGTAGCTACAGTGAGAGTAAAAGGTAGATGGGATACAAGGAAAACAGAAGCAACAAGTAAGAGAGAGGTGAAGGTTTATAAACTAAAAGAGGAAACAGTTAGGGTAAGATATAAACAACTATTGGAGGATAGATGGGCTAGTGAGAGTATAGGTAACGGGGTTTAAGAATGTAGTGTTAGAGTGTTCAGCAGAAGTTTGTGGTTATAGGAAAGTGGGTGCGGGAGGGAAGAAGAGCGATTGGTGAAATGATGATGTAAAGAGAGTCGTAAGGGAGAAAAAGTTAGCATATGAGAGGTTTTTACAAAGTAGAAGTGATGCAAGGAGGGAAGAGTATATGGAGAGAAAAAGAGAGGTTAAGAGAGTGGTGAAGCAATGTAAAAAGAGCAAATGAGAGAGTGGGTGAGATGTTATCAACGAATTTTGTTAAAAATAAGAAAAAGTTTTGGAGTGAGATTAATAAGTTGAGGAAGCCTAGGAAACGAATGGATTTGACAGTTAAAAATAGGAGAGGAGAGTTATTAAATGGAGAGTTAGAGGTATCGGGAAGATGGAGGGAATATTTTGAGGAATTGTTAAATGTTGATGAAGACAAGGAAGCTGTGATTTCGTGTATAGGGCTAGGAGGAATAACATCTTGTAGGATTGAGGAAGAGCCAGTTGTGAGTGAGGGGGAAGTTCGTGGGGCAGACGGTAAAATGAAAGGGGGTAAGGCAGCTGGGATTGATGGGATAAAGATAGAAATGTTAAAAGCAGGTGGAGATATAGTTTTGGAGTGGTTGGTGCTATTATTTAATAAATGTAAGGAAGAGGGTAAGGTACCTAGGGAGTAGCAAAGAGCATGCATAGTTCCTTTGTATAAAGGCAAAGGGGACAAAAGAGAGTGCAAAAATTATAGGGGAATAAGTCTAAGTAGTTCTCCATGGGGAAGTGGAATAGAATTCTTCCTCCGTAAGCCATGCGTGTCGTAAGAGGCGACTAAAATGCCGGAAGCAAGGGGCTAGTAACCCCTTCTCCTGTATATATTACTAAATGTAAAAGGAGAAACTTTCGTTTTTCCTTTTGGGCCACCCTGCCTCAGTGGGAAACGGCTGATGTGTTGAAAGAAAGAAGAAGTCTAAGTAGAAGGTTGGTGGACAGCAACCACCCAGGGAGGTACTACCGTCCTGCCAAGTGTAAAATGAAAGCCTGTATTTGTTTTACATGATGGTAGGATTGCTGGTGTCTTTTTTCTGTCTCATAAACATGCAAGATTTCAGGTACGTCTTGCTACTTCTACTTACACTTAGGTCACACTACACATACATATACACATTCATGTATACACACTCATCTGAGTTTTCTTTGATTTGATCTTAATAATTCTTGTTCTTATCCATGGGGAAGTGGAATAAGAATCTTTCATCCGTAAGCCATGCGTGTTGTAAAAATCAACTAAAATGCCGGGAACAATGGGCTAGTAACCCCTTTTCCTGTATAGATTTACTAAAAAGAAAAAGAAGAAAACCGTCAAAGTGGGATGTTTGAATGTGCGTGGATGTGGTGCAAATGATAAGAAAGAGATGATTGTAGATGTTATGAATGAAAAGAAGCTGGATGTCCTGGCCTTAAGTGAGACAAAGATGAAGGGGGTAGGAGAGTTTCAGTGGGGAGAAATAAATGGGATTAGGTCAGGAGTTTCAAATAGAGTTAAAGATAAAGGAGGGGCAATAATGTTGAATAATCAGTTATGGCAGGTAAAGAGGGATTATAAATGTATAAATTCAAGGATTATGTGGAGTAAAATAAAGGTTGGATGTGAAAAGTAGGTTATAGTAAGTGTGTATGCACCTGGAGAAGAGAGAAGTGTAGAGGAGAGAGAGAGATTTTGGGAAATGTTGAGTGAGTGTGTGGGGAGTTTTGAACCAAGTGAGAGAGTACTTGTGGTGGGGGATCTAAATGCTAAAGTGGGTAAAAATGTTGTGGAGGGAGTAGTAGGTAAATTTGGGGTGCCAGGATAAGTAATACATATTTTATGAAAAAGAGGATAAATAAGTATACAAGGTATGAGTGGATAGGGGAGAAATATGGCCAATGTTGCAAGTGTATGAAATAGGTAGTAAGTTACTGAAGGCTGTAATGAGTTTTTATGAGGATAGTGAGGCTCAGGTTAGGGTGTGTAGGAGAGAGGGAGATTACTTCCCAATAAAAGTAGGTCTTAGACAGGGATGTGTAATGTCATCAGGGTTGTTTAATATATTTATAGATGGGATTGTAAAAGAAGTAAATGCTAGGGTGTTGGCGAGAGGGGTGGGATTAAATTATGGGGAATTAAATGCAAAATGGGAGTTGACACAGCTAATTTTTGCTGATGATACTGTGCTTATGGGAGATTCTAAAGAAAAGTTGCAAAGGTTAGTGGACAAGTTTGGGAGTGTGTGTAAAGGTAGAAAATTGAAAGTGAACATAGATAAGAGTAAGGTGATGAGGGTATCAAATGATTTAAATAAAGAAAAATTGGATATCACATTGGAGAAAGGGATTATGAAAGAAGTAAATGTTTTCAGATATTTGGGAGTTGACTTGTGAGCGGAAGGGTTTATGAAGGATGAGGTTAACCATAGAATTGATGAAGGAAAAAAGGTGAGTGGAGTGTTGAGGCATATGTGGAGACAAAAAACGTTATCCATGGAGGCAAAGAAGGGAATGTACGAAAGTACAGTGGACCCCCGAGTAACGAACACCCTGGAAATCGTACAATTATGTAAGTATAATATTGTAAGTGCTTGTGGAAGTGTATTTTTTGGGGTCTGAAATAGACTAACCTACGTGACATTATTCCTTAAGGGAGTAAATTCGTTCGGTAATGGCACTTGAGCAGGCTTCTGGAATGAAGTTTTTACGTTACTCGGGGGTCCACTGTATAGTGGTACCAACACTCTTATATGGGTGTGAAGCATGGGTTGCAAATGCTGCAGTGAGGAAGTGGCTGGAGGCAGTGGAGATGTCCTGTATAAGGGCAATGTGTGGTGTAAATATTATGCAGAAAATTCAGAGTGTGGAAATTAGGAGGAGGTGTGGAGTTACTAAAAGTATTTGTCAGAGGGCTGAAGAGGGGTTATTGAGGTGGTTTGGTCATTTAGAGAGAATGGATCAAAGTAGAATGATTGGAGAGCGTATAAATCTGTAGGGGAAGGAAGGCGGGGTAGGGGTCGTCCTCGAAAGGTTGGAGGGAGGGGTAAAGGAGGTTTTGTGGGCGAGGGCTTGGACTTCCAGCAAGCATGTGTGAGCGTGTTAGATAGGAGTGAATGGAGACAAATGGTTTTTGGGACCTGACGAGCTGTTGGAGTGTGGGCAGGGTAATATTTTGTGAAGGGATTCAGGGAAACCAGTTAATTGATTAGTTGGACTTGAGTCCTGGAAATGGGAAGTACAATGCTTGCACTTTAAAGGAGGGGTCTGGGATAGTGACAGTTGGGAGGGACTTATTCTCAGCTGTCGTATCTGAGCGCCTCTGCAAAGACAGTGATTATGTATGAGTGAGGTGAAAGTGTTGAACGATGATGAAAGTATTTTCTTTTTGGGGATTTTCTTTCTTTTTGAGTCACCCTGCCTCGGTGGGAGACGGCCAACTTGTTGAAAAAAAAAAAAAAGTCTGTTGAGTATACCTGGTAAAGTGTATGGTAGAGTTATTATTGAAAGAATTAAGAGCAAGACGGGGAGTAGGAAAGCAGATGAACAAGGAGGTTTTAGGAAAGGTAGGGGGTGTGTAGACCAAGTGTTTACAGTGAAACATATAGCTGAACAGTATTTAGATAAGGGTAAAGAGGTTTTTGTGGCATTTATGGATTTGGAAAAGGCGTATGACAGGGTGGATAGGGGGGCAATGTGGCACATGTTACAGGTGTATGGAATAGGAGGTAGGTTACTGAAAGCAGTGAAGAGTTTATACGAGGATAGTGAAGCTCAGGTTAGAGTATGTAGGAGAGAGGGAGATTATTTCCCAGTAAAAGTAGGCCTTAGACAAGGATGTGTGATGTCACCATGGCTGTTCAATATATTCATAGATGGGGTTGTAAGAGAAGTGAATGCGCAGGTGTTGGCAAGAGGTGTGGGAAAAAAAGTATATCGGCTACACTTCTGCAAGCAGCAGGACTCGATTTTGCCGTCAGGTGAGCATCCAGCACCAACTTTGCGGTCTTATATCTCGGTAAGTACTGGTCCTAAAAATTTTTGTTTTGTTTTATTACACAAAAAATGGCCCTCTTTAATTTAAAAAAAAAAACTATTTTTTTTCAAAATATTCGGAGCACTGGGCAAGTGAACTGTGTTTGGACAGTTTTAGGGTTAAGACACTTGAAATTTTGGAAAGTTTCCAAACATAATAGCGATATGTGCTCACGGAGAATGCAAACAAACCGGGTGGTGCACACCGTATTAGAATGACCAGGAACTGTATAGAGAGTTTTGGTCATAATTTGAAATCGCCGTATTAGCGGAACGCCATAAGGCGAAACACTGTAAAGTGGGGCCCTACTGTAATATGTGGAAAATGGAATACAGTGGACCCCCGGTGTTCGTCCTGCTCAAAACATGCCCTTTTATGTAAGTGTATTTTTTTAAATGCTTTTATAAGTGTAGTTTTGGGGGTCTAAAAGGACTAGTCTACTTTACATTATTTCTTAAGGAAATAAATTTGGTTGGTAATGGCACTTGAACAGCATTCTGTTACGAAAAATGGACGAACACCGGGGGTCCACTGTAATTAAACAGAGGTCTATTCCATGATTAACAATAAAAATATGGTACTTTATTGTATTCTTGATACAAGGAACTGGACTTGTCCTTCCCTCCTTGGCTCAAGCCTGATAACCTCCCATTCTCCAAGTGCTGTATTATCCCAATTGGTTTAATACTCCCCCTCCCAAAATTTAATGAAATTACATACTATACTTCTGTATATGTAACCATATATCATAAGTGCTTAAAAGCATTATCCATGGAATTATCATTGGGAGAGAGAAATGCAACCTTGTGGTGGTACGATAAAGATTCAAAACTAAAAGAAAGTTTAATTCACTAAATGGAAAAATATATACAGAACTGTATTGTTTTCTAAAACATTGGACATTTCTCATCAAGAATAAGGTCCAAAGGAAACATCCCATTTAAAATATTTTCTTGCCAAAGGTTCTTGAATATCTAAAGTCAGATTCTTAATTTTGTATTTTTTTGTGTGTATGTGTTTTTTTGGTATTTTAAAATAAATAAAACAAACGGTAAAGGCTATTACAAATTCCCTCTGTATACAGTCTCTCCTCACTTAATGACAGAGTTCCTAAGATTTCGTCGGTAAACGAATTCGTCGCTAAGCGAGGAGCATACTATAATGGTAGTGGGTTTGTGTCAACCATCTTTGATATTGTTTTAATATCACCTTTGCATCATATATAACATTTCTGGAATACAGTGGTACCTTGTCTTACGAGTTTAATTCGTTCTGTGACCGAGCTTGTAACTCAATTTCCTCGTATATCAAATCGATTTTTTTCACTGAAATTAACTTAAATGCCATTAATCTGTTCCAGCCCAAAAAAAAACACCCCAATCTGAGGAGGTACTAAACCTGTAGAGCCCATGCAACACTTGGGAAATAGAAGGTAATCAGGCTTGAGCCTAGAGAGGAGATGGCAACTCCATTCTCAGAACAAGGGTCCCTCACCAGAATCAGGATACCCCCTTGAAAGAAAAGATTCTACAAGTATTACCTAACTTAAACTCTTAACAGCACATTTTATTTCTTATGAACCACTTGTCTTTGCTTACTCAGTCTACCCATTCTCCACAGGAACATGTTGTCCACCAATGAACTGCAGCTCCAAGAACAGGCTTAATTACCAGATGAGCCAAGGTAATGATGGAGACTGTAATCCAACCATAAAAAAAAAAAAAAAAAAAAAACTGTGCTCAGGAGGGAAAATGGTTCTCTTGATATTCCAGGCCGGGTCACCATTTGGAGAAGACCCGGGCCGGACATACCGGCGAACCTACAACAACAACAACAATTGATATTTCTAGAGCTTATATTTTTAGAAAAAGCAACAGCTGTTCTTCTCCATCTTGTGAAACTTTACCATACCTGTCTTGCAGCTACTGCTCAGGATTACTCTATGATTATTATTACAGCCTCTCCTCACTTAGTGATGTACTCGTTTACCGACGAATCGGATTTACAACAGGCTCTCTGACCAGTATGCATACCAAAATAATGTATATTAAAGCTGATTTCCTCTATTCTGTTTATTACAATATACAGTACACTACTGTATAAAAATTTAAAAATATACTAGAAATGTTATAAATGGTGCAAAGGTAACATTAATACAATATCAAAGATGACTGACACAAACCCACTACCATTATAGCATGCTCCTCATTTAGCGATGAATTCGTTTACAGACGAGGTCTTAGGAACGGAACTCTGTCGTTAAGTGAGGAGAGGCTGTACTAAAAAAATTAATAAAGAATTAATCATCTCCCTATGAACATGACCTTGAATAAGTTTTAGTTTACAATAGAATTTTATCAAGAATAATCGATCTGCTGAAATTTACTGTACTCCTTACTTTATTTTATTTCACATTAAGTTATAGTAAGCCTAACACTTACCTCTTGTATACAATGATAGTAGCCACCACTGATGTCTGCACCCTGTTGTAGTAATCCACAGTCATTTCCCACTACACAGACATCAATAGGAGTACTAATTTTCTGGGCTGTTAGATAGGTATTAATATAATTGAGGTATTGACTTCCTGTATCTGCTGTAAGAAATATAAGAAAAAACATATATCAAGATCAAAGCATGAGAATTTACAGTTAACCCTTTCAGGGTTCGTCCTGTAGTTCTATAGTTTTGAAGCCAGGGTCCAAACCGTAAAACTACGGCTTGAGCTCAGCTCACTCAGATAACCTGTGAGTGGTAAATTTGGGCCTAGATATGAGAGAACACATCTATGTGGTAAGTGTGCACCACATAAAACAAATCCTGCAGCACGCAGTGCATGAGAAAAAAACTGCAACCGTAATTTTTTATTAAAACAGCGACTTTGCGGTGTTTTTTTGTATGTTTTTTTACAGTTGTATTCACGATTTCTTGGTCTCATTTGATAGAATGGAAGATATATTACAGAAATAGAAATGATTTTGATTGGTTTCAGTACTGAAAATCTTCTATTTTTTGGAGTGAATAAAAATTCATTATGTGAATAAGAAATCAAAATGGAATTCATTTGTAAAGCCTGAAAACATAACTAATGAACAGAAGAAATGTTAGTTTAGTGCCAGGAATGCTTGCATTGTTTATTCTAGATCCTATTTTGAAATTGGAATATTTTGAACTTTGTGTTAAATTGGCTAAATTACCAATTTCTGATCACTTTATTGGGTAGTTGAAACAGTTGACTGGGTGATTTTTTGTGCTCAATCAATAAAACAGAAGTAATACAGTGGACCCCCGAGTAACGAACACCCCGGAAATCGTACAATTATGTAAGTATAATATTGTAAGTGCTTTTGTAAGTGTATTTTTGGGGGTCTGAAATGGACTAACCTACTCGACATTATTTCTTAAGGGAGTAAATTCGTTCGATAATGGTACTTGAGCAGGCTTCTGGAATGAATTTTGTTCGTTACTTGGGGGTCCACTGTACTAGCTAAATAGCTAAGAATTTGGTCGACTGGAATAAGGTAATTGGCCTAAAATGGGAGTCAAAGTCAGCAAAATCGCTGATGCATAACCATCGCTGAGGCATTAAAATTCGCGAGAGCGTAATTTTGTCAATTTTCCATTAAATTTTGTACTTTTTGCTTTATTACCTTCAGAAAAAGATTCTCTACCATTTCATAAGAAAAAAAAAAAAAAAGGAAAATTCTTGGACCCTGGCTGTCACTCTGAGATTTGGCCTCTGGACCCTGAATGGGTTAATGGATATAACATTTATGAGATTGAAAAACACTTATTAAATCCTACATAAATGTTATATCCATTTACTGTTGTACATTCTCATGCTTTGATTTCACAACTTCATTTCAACTACTCCATAAAATGCAGGCCACTGAACCAATGCAACTTCAATGTAATTTATTCATTCATCATATTATGAATGTATACATACCAACAAGTTGATGAGTAAGGCACAGGCAACACTAGATATCTTTATTGGTGAAATGGTTTGCTTGAGCAGCAGGCTTAATCAGTTGAATATAATCTTGGAAACAGTAGACAAAGTGGAGGTACAGCAATTAGTCCCTCTACCTTGATGAAAAGAATCCTAAGACAATAGACAAAGTAGTGAAGTACTGTACATGCAGTTTTAGGACATCAGTCCCTCAGCCTTGATGGATAATAATCAGTCTCTTAGGCTAAGAGACTTATTATGGTATCTTCTACCAAGGCTGAGAGACTGATTACCACAAACTATGTCTCCGCTTCATTTACTGTCTCCAGGATTGTAATTTATTCCTGTTTGACTGGAGATGCCTGCAGTGCAGGTAAAAATGTTTCATCATAAATATATCTAGTGTTGCACAAGTCTTACTCAAAAAACTTCATTCATTGTGAAGAAAACCTGTCATTCTGGGACAACTGTCAATATAAGCAATGCCATGGCCTCTTTACTTGCAGCCAGCCAAAGAGTAATAATTATATCTGCATGAAGTAATAATACAAAAAAATTTAAACACGTACATGAAATTTTAATAACTAAAATCCTTGCATGTACTTTTTTTCCTAAAACATCTTCTGTTTCCTGCCGTTTGATGTAAAGAAGTCCTCGGCCTATTGCTCCAGAGAGAAGAGATTCTGTTTGTTCTGCCTTTCCACCATGCATCATCATTCTTCTTAACTCCTTTTCAATGCTTTCATCTACTTGACACAGAAGTTCAAGCCTGCCATCCTTTTGACGCTCAATCTAAAAAATGCCAGACTTATAGGTACTGTAGCTAATAATGCTTCTTTTTATTATTATGCTACTACTTAAATATAGTACCAGAAATTATTCTTTTTACTATTATACTAACAGTGAAATAGAGACTGTACTAAGAATTTTATTTTCGCTACTTTCTGCATAACCAGAATTCAGTGACATAAATATTACATAGTTTAGCTATAAAGCAAGACTTCTGGATACCTGAAGATAATAATGATCCTAAAAACAATTTGGCAGTAACGCTACTTACTTTTTTACCTGTGTCCTGTGGGTAGAGAAATCGAGTTTCCAGGTGATTAGCAGCAATGACAGCAAGTGTGTTTCTTACATTAGATGCAAGGTGAATATTGGCAAAGGAAATGCAGGCACTCAAGTAATTATGGACAATACTCTCTTGTTCTGCTAATTGGGGGTGAACATCCAGAACTATTACCAGCAGACATCCATCACCAGCCATGATTACATCCTAAAAGAAAAACAATATACAGTATGTACGTGTACAGGAGGGCCCCACTTTACAGTGCTTTACTAATACAGAGGTTTTCAGTTATACCCATTCTTCATTTATTCAGGGTACCTACTATAAATATACAGTGGACCCCCGAGTAACGAGCACCCCGGAAATCGTACAATTATGTAAGTATAATATTGTAAGTGCTTTTGTAAGTGTATTTTTGGGGGTCTGAAATGGACTAACCTACTTGACATTATTTCTTAAGGGAGTAAATTCGTTCGGTAATGGCACTTGAGCAGGCTTCTGGAATGAATTTTGCTCGTTACTCGGGGGTCCACTGTATATGCATGTGCATGCCTGTGTAGTGTGACCTAAAGTGTAAGTAGAAGTAGCTAGATATACCTGTTATCCAGCGTGTTTATGAGACAGAAAAAAGACACCAGCAATCCTACCATCATATAAAACAGTTTCAGGTTTCTGTTTCACAGTCACCTGGCAGGACGGTAGTACCTCCCTGAGTGGTTGCTGTATACCAACCTACTACCTACAATGCATAATGCATATTGATTGTATGCATTATAAAAAGTTAACTAATGCCTGAGTTCTACTGAAAAGTACAGTGGAACCTTGGTTTTCGTGATTAATTCATTCCAGAAAGTCTGACGAAAACCAAACTGTACGAAAACTAAAGCAATATTTCCCATAAGAAATAATGTAAATCCAATTAATCCGTTCCAGACACCCAAAAGTATTAACAAAAAATAAATTTTATACAGAATAACTATACTAGTTTTACATACAGAAAACAATGAGAAATAAATAAAAATGACTAATGAAATGAATAAATGAACATTTAATATAAGACTTGTTGGCGTATGGAAGACGGCGAAGAGGGGAGAAGGAGGAGAGGTTATTATTTTGAAGGGGAATTCCCCTTCATAAGGACTTCAAGTATCAAGTCCCTATCTGGGGTTACTTTCCTTCTGTCTTTTACTGGCACTAGGACCAGCTTGAGAGTCACTGTACCCCTGTCCCACAAAAAATCTGTCCAGAGAGGTCTGTTTCTGGCATCTCTTAAGATTTGCCTAAAATGGGACAAGGCATTGTCATTGAACATGTTGCAGACACAGCTTGCAACAGCTTTGTTAAGGTGATATTTCTCCACAAAACTTTGCAACTCATTCCACAAATGTCCTTAATTACTGATGAAGGCACATTCTCCCCACTCTCTTCCTCCTCCTCTGAAGCAATTTCCTCAGCTGCAGTCTGTTGCTGTTTCAGTTGAAGGTCTTGCAGCTCTTCATTGGTTAGCTCTTCCCTGTGATCGTCCACCAACTCTTCCACATCCTGAGTCAGAACGCGTGGGATGCTTTGTGTGGGCATGGGCAGACGGTCGCGTTTGGTACGGTGGACCACTGTCAACTCAATGAAAACCGAGAGGATGAACGAAAACTGAGACAAAATTTTGACAAAAAAAGTAGTCGAAAACCGAATTCGACGAAAACCAGGGCAAATGAAAACCGAGGTTCCACTGTAGTTGTAAACCTTAACAGGAGATTTTTTATTGATAAAATCTTAAAAATAAATAATAAAGGCATCTGAAAATTTATACTAAAAATGGTAAAGTAAAATGCTAAAACCTCCATTTAAAAAATGGAAAATGTCATACAGTACTTGCGGAAGCAAACAAGATTATTAAGACAGACACAGCAATGGCCAGATTAAATCTAGTATACAAAGTATACATTAATACCTGTAAGGTGCAGCCTGGGAAAGACTACAAATAGTTCTGGAAAAGCTGCAAGATTGGTCTGACAAGTGGCTATTTGAATTTAACCGCAAGAAATGCAGTTATGAAAACTGAGAAAGGGCAAACAAGACCAGAAACAGAGCACAGGCTTGGGGGCCAAAGGCTGAAAACTTCCCTCAAGGACCTTGGGGTAAGCATTGAAGCCCACACCAATTAAATGACCTCTGCAGCAAGCGCCCCTGTGGCAAATCTAGGGTTAGATAAGATAAAAGATTTTGTTTGTATTTTTAACCCTGGAGGGTTAGCCACTCTGGGTAACCCAAGAAAGGCAGTGCATCATCAAGGGAGTGTGTCATATTTCCATTGGGGTCCTCAATTTTGTCCCACAGGATGCGACCCACACCAGTTGACTAACACCCAGGTACCTACTTGCTTGCTAGGTGAACGGGACAACAGGTGTAAGGAAATGCCCAATATTTCCACCTTTGCTGGGGATCGAACCACGGACACTCAGCTTGTGAAGTGAGAGCATTGCCTACCAGGCCACGGGCCCCTTTCAAGAACCCCCAACAAGGAGTCATTCATAACACTATACTACAGGTATTCCTCACTTAATGACGTACCTATTTAACAACCGCTCAGACTTATGACCAGCTCTCCAACCAGTGTACTGTGTGTGTATTTTACTTTTTTATTGTTTTTTAATGCCTAGTTCTACTGTTAATATACTAAAAATGTTATAAATGGTACAAGGTGACATTAAAACAATATCTAAAGATGGTTGACACACATCCACTACTAGTGTAGTATTCTTGAAATATCAGTAAGGTGCAGCTTCTCACTTAACAACCACTTCACTTACCAACCTACTCTTAGGAATGGAACTTGGTTGTTAAGTGAGGAGTACCTGTATATGGTATGTGAGGGCCATCTTGGAATGCACAGCACCAGTATAGAACCCACACCTAATGAAGAATATCAAGAAAATAGAAAATGTAAAGAGGTTTGCAATGAGGCTAGTCCCTGAGCTAAGGGGTAAGAGCTATGAGGAGAAACTAAAGGAGCTAAACCTGATGACATCAGTAGACAGAGGGACCAGAACCAACATAATAATGTAAAAAACACCAAGAGAAATTGACAGGATGGACAGGTATAGATTATTCAAAGTGAGAATCAGTTAAAAGCACAGCCGAGTCACAGAGATGTTACAAAATACTTCCTAGACAGCAAAGTGATAGATAATTATCATATTCACGGGAAGCATCTGGGAAAAATGTAAGACATTTAGGCTTGATTCAAGGATTGGTCCAATTTCTTAGATTGAGCCCCTCACTAGCACTGAGAAACCTTCTTTGAAAGGAACGAAGTGATAGAGGAAGGAACCATACATAGTTTTAAAAACATGTAAGATAGGCCTCACATAGCCTGGAAGTTCAATAATGGCCAGGTTGACTCATTACTGTAACTGATGTTCACAGCTGAATTGCTTGGGACATCAATAGAAAAAAGTCATCTCACCTTCAAGGACCATAACAAAGTAGCAATTGCATCTGCTCGAAAAATGACAGGATGGATAATGAGAACCTTCAAAACCAGGAATGCCAAGCCCATGTTGACACTTTACAGATCGCTTGTTCTATCTAGGCTGGAATATTGCTGCACACTAACTGCACCTTTCAAGGCGGGTGAAATTGCTGACCTTGAAAATGTGCAGAGAACCTTCACCGCATGCATAAGTGCAATAAACCACCTCAACTACTGGGAACGCTTGAAGTTCCTAAACCTGTACTCTCTAGAATGCAGGCAGGAGAGATACATTATTATATACACATGGAAAATTCTCGAGGGCTTAGTACCAAACTTGCACACAAAAATCACTCCCTACGAAAGCAAAAGACTCGGCAAGAGATGTAACATCCACCCAATGAAGAGCAGGGGTGCCACTAGCACGTTGAGGGACAACACAATAAGTGTCAGGGGCCCAAGATTGTTCAACTGCCTCCCAGCATACATCAGGGGGATTACCAACAAACCCCTGGCTGTCTTCAAGCAGGCACTGGACAGGCACCTAAAGTCGGTACCAGACCAGCCAGGCTGTGGTTCGTACGTTGGACTGCGTGCGGCCAGCAGTAACAGCCTGGTTGATCAGGGTCTGGTCCAACAGGAGGCCTGGTCACAGACCGGGCCGCGGGGGCGTTGACCCCTGGAATTCTCTCCAGGTAGACTATTTTTGGGTTATCCTATGTAATAATAATAATAATAATAATAATTATAATAATAATAATAATCATATATTATCTGTACTTCTACATGAACAAGGTATACAGGCCTAGCTGACATCAATGTTATGCAGAGCATTTCAGGCAAATTAGGTCAGTTCTGTCCCAGGATGCGACCCACACCAGTCGACTAACATCCAGGTATCCATTATTACTGATGGTGAACATAGACAACCGGTGTAAGGAAACATGCCCAATGTTTCCACCCCTTCGCCGGGAATCGAACCTGCATCCTCACCATGTGAAGTTAGTTTAATATCTTTATTATGCACCCCATACCCATCCTATGGGCGGTAGTCAAAAGATTACAGAGGTACATAATGGGTCCAGGGACTGGACCCCAAAGTTCTGATAGCTGAACAAGTTACAAAGGTAATGAACTCCAAGTAGATCTGGTTACAATCATGACAAGTTACAAAGGTAATGAACCATCCACACGTATATACATGGTTACAATCATGAACAAATTACAAAGTAATGAGCCATTCACACGTCCTACCTCGTCTCACACAATGTACTCAACCCCTGTCAATTTGGATTCAGGACAAACAAGAGCACAAACGATGCTATTACGCACATGTTGGAGTTAATATATACAGCACTTGAGAAAAAAGAAGTCCCACTGGGAATCTTCATTGATCTACGCAAAGCTTTTGATACAGTCGAAAATGATTTACTGCTCACAAAATTAGCACACTATGGTATAAGGGGGCACCCACTCAACTACCTAAAGTCATACCTCACCAACAGAAGCCAATACGTGTACACAAATGGAGCGAACTCTTCCACACAACAAATTACAGTCGGAGTCCCTCAAGGAAGTGTCCTGGGGCCACTCCTATTCCTCATTTACATAAATGACCTACCGAATGCATCACAACTACTCAAACCCATTTTATTTGCAGATGACACAACATATGTCTTCTCTCACCCAAATCCAGTTATACTGGCCAACACTGTTAATGCCGAATTACAGAAAATATCAACATGGATGACGACTAACAAGCTTACTCTCAATACTGACAAGACCTACTTCATACAGTTTGGAAGCAAAGCCACAAATGTTCCACTTAACATAACACTCAATGGTACACCCATCACAAGACTCACAGAGGAAAATTCCTAGGAATCCACCTTGACAGTAGCCTTAAATTCCAAACACATATACAACAAATTTCCAAGAAAATCTCAAGACAGTAGGCATATTATCAAAGATACGCTATTATGTACCTCAATCAGCTCTCCTTGCACTATATCATTCACTTATCTACCCGTATCTCACCTATGGAATCTGTGCATGGGGATCAACAACGTTAAATCACCTTAGACCACTCATAACACAACAAAAGGCCGCAGTCAGAATGATAAAAAATTCCCACTCTAGACAGCATACTCCACCAATATTCAAAAGTCTCAAACTACTCACCGTAAAGAACATTCATACTTACTCTTGTGCCTACTACATATATAAAACTTTACACTCTAATATAAACCCTCTGCTCAAAACTCTCCTCACCAACTTTAATAGGACCCATGACCACAACACAAGACACAGATCACTTTTTGATATACCCCGTGTTCATATCAACCTATGTAAAAATTCTATGCACATAAAGGGCCTCAGAATCTGGAATTCATTACCAGTAAATATTAAGATAATCTTGTCTGAAAATCAATTTAAGACTCAACTCAAAAACCACCTACTCACCCAAAACTAAATGATCATACTATAAACTACTTTGAAAAATGCTCATTGTTACTTTCCTATATGATAATCTCAATTTTTAATAATATGTTACTATTATGTTACCCCTACTCATATTATAAGTTAATGTCAAAAATGCTCAATGTTATTTTCCTTAAGATAATCTCAATTCCATATTATCATTCAAGAATCTTAACACCTGTAACAATCTAATATCTAATATCATTATATAATAATTTAAACAGTAAAATTTCATCATATTGTAATTTTGAAAATAATTTTTAACTAGAATAAACTCAATAAATTTCTCTAATATTAAGTACATAGTTTTTAAGGACTAGAATTAAGGGCATGTCCCCGTATCCAAATGGACCCTGTCAGATGTAGCTGCCCTATGCACTCAGTTTCTTGTCAACTACATTGTAATACCCCATGTAATCTGCAATGAAATAAAATTTGTTTGTTTTGTTTGTAGCGAGAACTTTAGCCATCAGGCCACGGGCCACTGTAATTTACACATATAAACTGGTCACAGACCGGTCTGCGGGGGTGTTGACCAACGAAACCCTCTCCAGGTATATTAAACTCTACGATAATTGTACTTATGTGTACTTGTACCAATGGAAATAAGTAACTGTTACTTTTTTTAGTTATCCTAGGTAATCTACACATGTGTTACTAATGTATGATAATTTTTTTTAACTAGATTCAAGTGTACCTGTACCTAAATAAACTTACTAGCTGATTTTCACACAGTTGAGTTACTTAGTTGTTTTACTTTTTAAGGTTATACTCATGACTGATTTCTACTGTCTTACAGCTACGCTTTAAATAATAAGATATTACAATGGAAATAAGTCACTTCGTCTGACTTTTTTGGGGGTTATCCTAGGTAATTTACACACGTTACTATGCATAACAAGACGCATGGGGATGAACATTTTTAGCTAACGATTTGTTAAGATCACCTATTTACGATTGTATTGCAACACATTACTATGTATGATAATTGTATAATTGTACTTATGTGTATCTTCCTGATGAGTTTATTAGGGCCACTGGCAGCTTACGCCGTATCTTCTTCTTCTTCTTCGTTGGGTTATCAGGGCCACTGACAGCCTAAGCCGTATCGAGCCCGACCTCTCGATGGTACGAGGAAGATTTGTTGCCCAAGGCTGGGAGATGAAAGAAAAGGAACAAAAGTTCCTTTGTAAATAGATAGAAACTTGAAAGTTTCCGATTAGGTCCGGTGGACCCCCTTGCCAAGCACCAGCAAAGCGGGACCCCCCACACCCCACCTGAGTACAGCAACTGGCTTCCCACTAAAAACCGTTAAATAATTATCCGCAGAGCGGAAAAAATGGAGCTAGCTAAAAGTAAGCCGATGAACAGGTGCCCCTCCTGTAGAGTGCCCGGCGGGCAAAATAGATGAGGACAAGCGTCCCAGAGAGAACGGGGCAAATTTGTCACTGACAGCATAATCCGTAACCGTATATTTCTCTCTTTCTTTGTTAGGTTTATCAGGGCCACTGATAGAGTATGCCGTATCGAGCCTGGCTTCTCGATGTTCGGGAAAGATTTGTTGCCCAAAGCTGGGCGATGAAAGAAAAGGAACAAACGTGCCCTTGTAAATAGAAACAGAAACTTGAAGTCTGTAAAGTGCCCGGCGGGAAAAACAGATGAGGACAAGCGTCCCAGAGAGAACGGGGAAATTTCATCACCGATACTCAGGGAAGAACGAGACGTCCACACCCGACGAAGGCTGGCGCAGAAGTTTTACGCCGTATTGAGCCAAGCTTCCTGGTGTACGGAGAAGGGATTCCTGTTCCAAAGGGAACAGGAATCCCTTTGGAAAAAGAAATAGAAATTATAAGTTCCCAAGTAGATCAAGTGGACCCCCTTGACAAGCCCCAGCAGTCAGGCAGCGGAGCGGGACGCAAAACCATGTTCATGTAGGTTCATGTAGGTGGCCCGGTGGTCTAGTGGGTAGAGCTATCGCTTCACACACGGAGGGCCCGGGTTCGATTCCCGGCGGGTGGAAACATTTTGACGTGTTTCCTTACACCTGTTGTCATGTTCACCTAGCAGCAAATAGGTACATGGGTTGTTAGTCGACTGGTGTGAGTCGCATCCTGGGGGACAAGATTAAGGACCCCAATGGAAATAAGACAGACAGTCCTCGATGACGCACTGACTTTCTTGGGTTATCCTGGGTGGCTAACCCTCCGGGGTTAAAAATCCGAAGAAATCTTATCTTTTGCCAGGACGGGTCCTAGCCCAGGTCTTCTCCATGTGGTGACCCGGCAGTGGCTCCCGAAGGAGTGTAAGAATTGATACAAGTGATGTACCGTTTATAGCCCAATGGCAGGGGCAGCCCTATGAAAAAGGCAAGGTGAGTCTTCTGCAGGTCAAGTGGAGTTATTTCAATATCTTTATTAAGCACCCCATACCCATCCTGTGGGCGGTAGTCAAGAGATTACAGAGGTACATAATGGGTCCAGGGACTGGGCCCCAAAGTTTTGATAGCTGAGCAAGTTACACTTGTCAAAGGCTTTTGCAAAGTCTGTGTACACTACATCTTCGTTTTGTTTGTCTTCTAGAGCATCCAGGACCTTGCCATAGTGGTCCAGTAGTTGGGACAGGCAGGAGCGACCTGCTCTAAAACCATGTTGCCGTGGGTTGTGTAACTGATGGGTGTCGATCTTGCTTCTTAGAACCCTTTCAAAGATTTTTATGATATGGGACGTTAGCGCTATCGGTCTGTAGTTCTTTGCTATTGTTTTACTGGCCCCTTTGTGGAGTGGGGCTATGTCTGTTCTTTTAGCAGCTGTGGGACGACCCGTGTCCATGCTCCCTCTCCATAGAATGTTAAAAGCACATGATAGGGGTTTTCTGCAAATCTTGATGAACACGGAGTTCCATGAGTCTGGCTTGTCAGTTAGCAGTTTGAGAACAATAATACGAAAAGAACTTCAACTGAATTTTATTGACTTAAGACTCAGAGAGATTGACACCAGTCAGTCCATTTATCATCATTCTATCATGCAGGAGGAGCCACATGTCTATGGTGCATCCAACAAAATAAGAAGGTTCTTGGATGTCACTACTGCCCGCCTCCGGCTGGGTTACAAGCATCTTTGGCAGGTTAAATCACCACCACCAGATGTAGTTAGTTTGATATCTTTATTATGCACCCCATACCCATCCTGTGGGCGGTAGTCAAAAGATTACAGAGGTACATAATGGGTCCAGGGACTGGACCTCAAAGTTTGATAGCTGAGCAAGTTACAAAGGTAATGAACTCAGATGGTCACAATCATGACAAGTTACAAAGGTATTTGCAGATTACAGAGGTATATATAGGGTCCAGAGACTGGGCCCCAAAGTTTTGATAGCTGAACAAGGTACAATGATAATTAATTCACTAGTTACAAAAAAATGAATCATGTAAGTAAATTTACTTACGTCTGTTCATGGTTGCACTCATGAACAAATTATAAAGCAATGAGCAATCTATTAGTCTACACCCAGCCACAACTGTAATGAGTTATTGGTGCAAATTTTAATTGTTGGGTCACACACACACATATATACATATACACATACATATATACACATACACACGCATACATGTATATACATACACACATACACATACACACATGTACATACACACCTGGACAACCCCAATGCAACCAAACAACCTAACCCAAACACACATGCCATACCCAATGATTCCACCCACCTCAGTACAAACTCCACCTTCACACCAACCACCCATAGTTCCCCATCAGATCTCCCACTTTCCCAACCCCAACATACCCCAGACTACGGTTTTAGAAAAGAAGTTAAAGGTTTGGTATACAAATGCAGATGGTATAACAAATAAATGTGAGGAGTGATGAAAGAATAAAGGAGACATCCCCAGACATAATAGCACTCTACAGAAACGAAACTCACCAGGATGATAACAGATGCAATCTTCCCACCCGGATATCAAATCCTCAGGAAAGATAGAGGGAGCAGAGGGGAGGAGGAGTTGCACTGCTCATTAAGAACAGGTGGGGATTTGAGGAAGTGGAAGGAATGGATGGAATGGTGAAAGGGACTACTAGTAGGAACAATTCAGTCTGAGGGCCATAGGTGATAATTGCTGTAATGTACAACCCGCCACAGAACTGCAGGAGGCCAAGAGAAGAA
>WNWK01018666.1:0-39417 GCA_009830355.1 Cherax destructor | reverse complement strand
GGACTCCTGGGAGTGTGTGAGTGAGACAGTGAACACTGGGACTCTGGGAGGTGTGGCGAGCGAGGAGTGAGCACTGGGGGACTCCTGGGAGTGTGTGGCAGCGAGGCAGTGAGCACTGTGGACTCCTGGGAGTGTGTGGAGCGAGGCAGAACACTGTGGGACTCTGGGAGTGTGTGCAGCGGGAGTGAGCACTGGGGACTCCTGGGAGTGTGTGCAGAGGAGTGAGCACTGTGGACTCCTGGGAGTGTGTGGCAGCGAGGCGTGAGCACTGTGGGACTCCTGGGAGTTGTGGCAGCGAGGGAGTGAGCACTGTGGGACTCCTGGGATGGTGGCAGCGAGGAGTGAGCACTGTGGACTCCTGGGAGTGTGGTGGAGGAGTGAGCACTGTGGACTCCTGGGAGTGTGGGTGAGGGAGTGAGCACTGTGGGACTCCTGGAGTGTGTGGCAGTGAGGCAGTGAGCACTGTGGGACTCCTGGGAGTGTGGCAGGAGGCAGTGAGCACTGTGGGACTCCTGGGAGTGTGTGGCAGCGAGGAGTAACACTGTGGACTCCTGGGAGGTGTGGCAGCGAGGGAGTGAAGCACTGTGGACTCCTGGGAGTGTGGGCAGCGAGGAGTGAGCACTGTGGGACTCCTGGGAGTGTGTGGCAGTGAGAGTGAGCACTGTGGACTCCTGGGAGTGTGTGGAGGAGGCACTGTGGGACTCCTGGGAGTGTGTGGGAGTGAGCACTGTGGGACTCCTGGGAGTGTGGGAGGAGTGAGCACTGTGGACTCCTGGGAGTGTGTGGCAGCGGAGCACTGTGGGACTCCTGGGAGTGTGTGGCGAGCGTAGCACTGTGGACTCCTGGGAGTGTGTGGCAGCGAGGGAGTGAGCACTGGGACTCCTGGGATTGTGTGGCAGCGAGGAGTAGCACTGTGGGACTCCTGGGAGTGTGTGGCAGCGAGGAGTGAGCACTGTGGGACTCCTGGGAGTGTGTGGAGCGAGGAGTGAACACTGTGGGACTCCTGGGAGTGTGTGGGGAGGAGCACTGTGGGACTCCTGGGAGTGTGTGGGAGTGAGCACTGTGGACTCCTGGGAGTGTGGAGGAGCAGTGAGCACTGTGGACTCCTGGGAGTGTGTGGCAGCGAGGCAGTGAGCACTGTGGGACTCCTGGGAGTGTGTGGCAGCGAGGGAGTGAGCACTGTGGGACTCCTGGGAGTGTGTGGCAGCGAGGGAGTGAGCACTGTGGGACTCCTGGGAGTGTGTGGCAGCGAGGGAGTGAGCACTGTGGGACTCCTGGGAGTGTGTGGAGTGAGCACTGTGGACTCCTGGGAGTGTGTGGGGAGCACTGTGGGACTCCTGGGGTGTGGGGGAGCACGTGGACTCCTGGAGGTGGAGCAGGTGAGCACTGTGGGACTCCTGGGAGGTGGGCGCGAGGGCACTGTGGGACTCTGGGAGTGTGGCGAGAGCACTGTGGGACTCCTGGAGTGTGTGGCAGCGAGATCACGTGGACCCTGGGAGGTGTGGCGCAGTGAGCACTGTGGGACTCCTGGGAGTGTGTGGGGGAGGTGAGCACTGTGGACTCCTGGGAGGTGTGGCAGCGAGGAGTGAACACTGTGGGACTCCTGGGAGTGTGTGGCGGGTGACACTGTGGGACTCCTGGGAGTGTGTGGGGGGAGTGACACTGTGGACTCCTGGAGTGTGGGCAGTGAGCACTGTGGACTCCTGGAGTGTGTGGCAGCGGAGTGACACTGTGGGACTCCTGGGAGTGTGTGGCAGCGAGGAGTGAGCACTGTGGGACTCCTGGGAGTGTGTGGCAGCAGGAGTGAGCACTGTGGGACTCCTGGGAGTGGGGCAGCGAGGGAGGACACTGTGGGACTCCTGGGAGTGTGTGGGAGGATGACACTGTGGGACTCCTGGGAGTGTGTGGGGAGGAGTGACACTTGGACTCCTGGGAGTGTGTGGCAGGAGGAGTGAGCACTGTGGGACTCCTGGGAGTGTGTGGCAGGAGTAGCACTGTGGGACTCCTGGGAGTGTGTGGAGCGAGGAGGAACACTGTGGACTCTGGGAGTGTGTGGCAGGAGGAGTGAACACTGTGGGACTCCTGGGAGTGTGTGGGGCGTGAGCACTGTGACTCTGGAGTGTGGCAGCAGGATGGCACTGTGGACTCCTGGTGTGTGGAGAGCACTTGGACTCTGGAGGTGTGGAGACACTGTGGACTCTGGGAGTGTGTGGCGCGAGGAGTGGCACTGGACCCTGGAGTGTGGCAGGAGTAAACTGTGGACTCCTGAGTGTGTGGCAGAGTAGACTGTGGACTCTGGGAGTGGTGGGAGTACACTGGACTCCGGGAGTGTGTGGAGTAGCATGGACCTGAGGTGGAGTGAGCACTGTGGACTCCGGGAGTGTGGAGTGAGCACTTGGACCCTGGAGTGTGGCAGGAGGATGACACTTGGGACTCTGGAGTGTGTGAGCAGGAGTGAACACTGGGACTCTGGATGTGTGGGCAGGGTGACACTTGGGACTCCTGGGAGTGTGTGGCGAGGAGTGACACTGTGGGACTCCTGGAGGTGGCAGGCATACACTGTGGACTCTGGGAGTGTGGGAGGAGTGAGCACTGGACCTGGGAGGTGTGGCACAGGAGTGCACTGTGACTTGGAGGTGCAGCAGGTGACACTGTGGACCTGGTGTGGCAGCGAGGAGTGGCACTGTGACTCCTGGAGTGTGGCAGAGGAGTGAGCACTGTGACTCCTGGATGTGTGGGAGAGTGACACTGTGACCTGGAGTGTGTGGGAGGAGTGAGCACTGTGGACTCTGGGAGGTGTGGAGAGGAGTGAGCACTGTGGGACTCCTGGGAGTGTGTGGCAGGAGAGTGACACTGTGGGACTCCTGGGTGTGGGGAGGAGTACACTTGGACTCCTGGAGTGTGTGGGGAGGAGTGACACTTGGACTCCTGGGAGTGTGTGGCAGGAGGAGTGACACTGTGGACTCCTGGGAGGTGTGGCAGCGAGCACTGTGGACTCTGGGAGTGTGTGGCAGCGAGCACTGTGGGACTCCTGGGAGTGTGGCAGCGAGCACTGTGGACTCCTGGAGTGTGGGCAGGAGCAGTGGACTCCTGGGAGTGTGTGGCAGGAGCACTGTGGACTCCTGGGAGGTGTGGCAGCGAGCACTGTGGACTCTGAGTGTGGGCAGGAGCACTGTGGGACTCTGGGAGTGTGTGGCAGCGAGCACTGTGACTCCTGGGAGTGTGGCAGGAGCACTGTGGGACTCTGGAGTGTGGGCAGCGAGCACTGTGGACTCCTGGGAGGTGTGGCAGGAGCACTGTGGACTCTGGAGTGTGTGGCAGCGGCACTGTGGACTCTGGGAGTGTGCAGGGCACTGTGGACTCTGGGAGTGTGTGGCAGGGCACTGTGGACTCTGGAGTGTTGGCAGCAGCCTGTGGACTCTGGAGTGTGTGGCAGCAGCACTGTGGGACTCCTGGGAGTGTGTAGAGCGAGGGATGGGGAGCACCTGTGGACCCTGGGAGTGTGGAGGAGCACTGTGGACTCTGGGAGTGTGTGGCAGCAGCACTGTGGGACTCTGGGAGTGTGTGGCAGCAGCACTGTGGACTCCTGGAGTGTGGCAGGAGCACTGTGGACTCTGGAGGTGGCAGTGAGCACTGGGACTCTGATTGTGTGGCAGCGAGAGACACTGTGACTCCTGGGAGTGTGTGGCAGAGAGGAGCACTGTGACTCTGGGAGTGTGTGGAGACATGTGACTCCTGGAGTGTGGGAGAGCACTTGGGACTCCTGGGAGTGTGTGGGAGGAGCACTGTGACTCCTGGGAGTGTGGGAGCACTGACCTGGAGGTGTGGCAGAGAGTGAGCACTGTGGACCTGGGAGGTGGCAGAGGGAGTAGCACTGGACTCCTGGGAGTGTGTGGCAGCGAGGAGTGAGCACTGTGGACTCTGAGTGTGTGCAGCGAGAGGAGCACTGGGGACTCCGGAGGTGGAGGAGAGCACTGGGACTCCTGGGAGTGTGTGGGGGAGGTAGCACTGACCCTGGGAGGTGGCAGCAGGAGTAACTGTGACTCCTGGAGGTGTGGCAGCGAGGAGTGCACTGTGGACTCCTGGGAGTGTGGGGCAGCGAGGGAGTGACACTGTGGACTCCTGGGAGTGTGTGGCAGGAGGAGGAGCACTGAGGACTCTGGGAGTGTGTGGCAGCAGGCAGTGAACACTGTGGGACTCCTGTGAGTGTGTGGCAGCGAGGGAGTGAGCACTGTGGGACTCCTGGGAGTGTGTGGCAGCGAGGCAGTGAGCACTGTGGGACTCCTGGGAGTGTGTGGCAGCGAGGGAGTGAACACTGTGGGACTCCTGGGAGTGTGTGTGGGGCGAGGCAGTGAACACTGTGGGACTCCTGGGAGTGTGTGGGAGCGAGGCAGTGAACACTATGGGACTCCTGGGAGTGTGTGGCAGCGAGGGAGTGAGCACTGTGGGACTCCTGGGAGTGTGTGGCAGCGAGCACTGTGGGACTCCTGGGAGTGTGTGGCAGCGAGGAGTGAGCACTGTGGACTCCTGGGAGTGTGTGGCAGCGAGCATGCTGGGACTCCTGGGAGTGTGTGGGCGGAGCACTGTGGGACTCCTGGGAGTGTGTGGCAGGAGCACTGTGGGACTCTGGGAGTGTGTGGCAGCGAGCACTGTGGGACTCCTGGGAGGTGTGGCAGTGAGCACTGTGGGACTCCTGGAGTGTGTGGCGGGGCACTGTGGGACTCCTGGGAGTGTGTGGCAGTGAGCACTGTGGGACTCCTGGGAGTGTGTGGCAGCGAGCACTGTGGGACTCCTGGGAGGTGTGGCAGCAGAGCACTGTGGGACTCCTGGGAGTGTGTGGCAGCGAGCACTGTGGACTCCTGGGATGTGGCAGTGAGCACTGTGGGACTCCTGGGAGTGTGTGGCAGTGAGCACTGTGGGACTCCTGGGAGTGTGTGGCAGTGAGCACTGTGGGACTCCTGGGAGTGTGTGGCAGGGAGCACTGTGGGACTCCTGGGAGTGTGTGGCAGCGATGTTATTTAAGGAGTATTAATGTCACGCTGAGAGAAAGTGGAGTAATGTTGAGTGTCGTGATACAAGCAGTGTGTATGGTCCAGCAGTGTGTATGGTCCAGCAGTGTGTATGGTCCAGCAGTGTGTATGGTCCAGCAGTGTGTATGGTCCAGCAGTGTGTATGGTCCAGCAGTGTGTATGGTCCAGCAGTGTGTATGGTCCAGCAGTGTGTATGGTCCAGCAGTGTGTATGGTCCAGCAGTCTGTATGGTCCAGCAGTGTGTATGGTCCAGCAGTCTGTATGGTCCAGCAGTCTGTATGGTCCAGCAGTCTGTATGGTCCAGCAGTCTGTATGGTCCAGCAGTCTGTATGGTCCAGCAGTCTGTATGGTCCAGCAGTCTGTATGGTCCAGCAGTCTGTATGGTCCAGCAGTCTGTATGGTCCAGCAGTGTGTATGGTCCAACAGTGTGTATGGTCCAGCAGTGTGTATGGTACAGCAGTCTATATGGTCCAGCAGTCTGTTTGGTCCAGCAGTCTGTATGGTCCAGCAGTCTGTATGGTCCAGCAGTCTGTATGGTCCAGCAGTGTGTATGGTACAGCAGTCTATATGGTCCAGCAGTCTGTTTGGTCCAGCAGTCTGTATGGTCCAGCAGTCTGTATGGTCCAGCAGTCTGTATGGTCCAGCAGTGTGTATGGTCCAGCAGTGTGTATGGTCCAGCAGTGTGTATGGTCCAGCAGTCTGTATGGTCCAGCAGTCTGTATGGTCCAGCAGTCTGTTTGGTCCAGCAGTCTGTATGGTCCAGCAGTCTGTATGCTCCAGCAGTCTGTATGGTCCAGCAGTCTGTATGGTCCAGCAGTGTGTATGGTCCAAC
Organism: Cherax destructor; assembly: GCA_009830355.1. Lineage (NCBI taxonomy): Eukaryota > Metazoa > Arthropoda > Malacostraca > Decapoda > Parastacidae > Cherax > Cherax destructor. The sequence goes on along the minus strand of WNWK01018666.1, from coordinate 33,555 downwards.
AGTGTGTATGGTCCAGCAGTGTGTATGGTACAGCAGTCTATATGGTCCAGCAGTCTGTTTGGTCCAGCAGTCTGTATGGTCCAGCAGTCTGTATGGTCCAGCAGTCTGTATGGTCCAGCAGTGTGTATGGTACAGCAGTCTATATGGTCCAGCAGTCTGTTTGGTCCAGCAGTCTGTATGGTCCAGCAGTCTGTATGGTCCAGCAGTCTGTATGGTCCAGCAGTGTGTATGGTCCAGCAGTGTGTATTGTCCAGCAGTGTGTATGTTCCAGCACTCTATATGGTCCAGCAGTCTGTATGGTCCAGCAGTCTGTATGGTCCAGCAGTCTGTATGGTCCAGCAGTGTGTGTGTGTATTCACCTAGTTGTACTCACCTAGTTGTGGTTGCAGGGGTCGATTCACAGCTCCTGACCCCGCCTCTTCACTGGTCGCTAGTAGGTCACTCTTCCTGCTCCATGAGCTTTATCATACCTCTTAGTGAGTAAGTAAGTAAGTTTATTCAGGTATACACAAATACATTTACATACATTATCATACATAGCAGCATATGTGTAGAGAACCTAGGATAACCCAAAAAAGTCAGACAGAGTGACTTATTTCCATTGGGGTCCTTCTTAAAGGTATGTATGGATCCTGCCTCCACTACATCACTTCCCAGACTATTCCACTTCCTGACAACTCTGTGACTGAAGAAATACTTCCTAATATCCCTGTGATTCATCTGAGTCTTCAACTTTCAACTGTGACCCCTTGTTGCTGTGTCCCATCTCTGGAATATTCTGTCTCTGTCCACCTTGTCGATTCCTCTCATTATTTTATATGTCGTTAGCATAACTCCCTTATCTCTCCTGTCCTCCAGTGTCGTCAGGTCGATTTCCCTTAACCTCTCCTTGTAGGACATTCCCCTTTGCTCCGGCACTAGTCCTGTTGCAAACCTTTGCACTTTCTCTAATTTCCTAGGTGTGGTTCCAAACTGGTGCTACATACTCCAATATAGGCCTGACATACACGGTGTACAGGGTCCTGAACGATTCCTTATTGAGGTATCGGAATGTGTGTGTGTGTGTTAACAGCAGGGAGAGGGGATGAGAAAACATACATACACATTGTGTGTAAGAGCACTTGAGCGACCTCGCCAGTACAGGTTAATAATTATATCATCGAGCAATAGGTTAGAGTGTCAGGCAGGATCCTTCACCAGAATATATATAAGAAAAAAAGGTAAAACTAGTCACGAATATCAGACTTTACACACCGGTGAGATTTACACAGCATCCAACCCTCAGTGTGTGCTGTGTTGGCCTCCTTGTGTGTGTGTGTCCCCTTTTGTGTGTCTGTCTCCCCTTGTGTATGTGTGTGTGTACTCACCTAGTTGTGGTTGCAGGGGTCGAGTCATAGCTCCTGGCCCCGCCTCTTCACTGGCCGCTACTGGGTCACGCTCCCTGCTCCATGAGCTTTATCATACCTCTCCTTAAAGCTATGTATGGAACCTGCCTCCACTACATCGCTTCCCAAGCTATTCCACTTCCCGACCACTCTATGACTGAAGAAATACTTCCTAACATCCCTGTGATTCATCTGAGTCTTTAACTTCCAACTGTGTCCCCTTGTTGCTGTGTCCCATCTCTGGAACATTCTGTCTCTGTCCACCTTGTCAAATCCTCTCAGTATTTTATATGTCGTTATCATGTCCCCCCTATCTCTCCTGTCCTCCAGTGTCGTCAGGTCGATTTCCCTTAACCTCTCCTCGTAGGACATACCCCTTAGCTCCGGGACTAGTCTTGTTGCAAATCTTTGCACTTTCTCTAGCTTCTTTACGTGCTTGTGTGTGTGCGTGTCCTTGTGTGTGTCTGTCTCCCCTTGTGTGTGTCTGTGTCTGTCTCCCCTTGTGTGTGTCTGTGTATGTCTCCCCTTGTGTGGGTGTCTGTGTCTTTGTCTTCACTTGTGTGTGTCTATACTCTCATTCCCCAGACGCTGTATGACCCTTACGGGTTTATCGTCTCCCCGTGAATATAACACTAATGTTTTCTATCCATGGTGATGTCGTGAGGGTTGTGAGTAAGGATGGTTGTGTCTAGTAACTGCTAGTTCTGCCTTGACTGCCATCTAGGATACTGAGATGGTACACACACACACACACACACACACACACATGCGTCCATGCAAAGGCCAGGTATTAGGGTTGATCCCTGTACACTAACTCACTCTGGCTTATCTCATGAAGATTTAGGAAAGAAATGTGGATGGTGGTGGGTTTGTAGGTGGTGGTGGTGGTGGTAATGGTGGTAGGTAAAGATGGTGATAGGTGTTCCCTATGTCGAAGGTGAGTGTTTGTTATTATTATTATTATTATTATTATTATTATTGTAAGTAGTACACTGATGTTAGTCTAGACAAGTTCCAGAACAAGTTTTGACTGCGACAACGTTTCTCTCAGTAGAGAGCTTGATCAATTCATGTTTCACTCTGTGTAGAGCTTTATCAACCTATATTTCACTCTGTGTAGAGCTTTATCAACCTATATTTCACTGTGTAGAGCTTTATCAACCTATATTTCACTCTGTGTTATCAACCTATATTTCACTCTGTGTAGAGCTTTATCAACCTATATTTCACTCTGTGTTATCAACCTATATTTCACTCTGTGTAGAGCTTTATCAACCTATATTTCACTCTGTGTAGAGCTTTATCAACCTATATTTCACTCTGTGTAGAACTTTTATGAATCCATTTTTGGCTGTGTAAAAGTTTTAGCAAGCAATATTTTGCTGTGTGGTGCTTTATCAAGCCACTGAGGCTGTGTTTACACCGTGAAGAATTGAGACACTTATGCAATATATGGAATCTTTATTGAAGAAACGTTTCCCCACACAGTGACTTCATCAGTCCAATACAAAGCAGGAAGGTATAAGGAGAGGAGGAGTTTAAGGTAATCAGTCCCTCAGCCTGGAGTCAATGTGTTCAGTGCATCAGTCTTGTAGGAAGTACAGCATAGGGCCAGAGAAGTGGCTTATGTACTGCAATCAGGTGAGTGGAAGCAGGAGGAGGCGGGATCAAAGTGGGACTATTCACTAGTGTAAGTAGGTCTTCGTCCAAAGGTTGGACAAGTGTTGAAGAATTCTTTGTATCAAGATCAGTGAAGTCACTGTGTGGCGAAACGTTTCTTCAATAAAGATTCCCATATATTGCATAAGTGTCTCAGTTCTTCAAGTTGTTGGTTTTCAAAACCATTTATCACATGTGTTTAGAGCTATATCACAGAGTAAAAACATGGTCTCTGTCGAAAGTGTTTGCTCAAGCAGTGTCTTGTCTTGATATGAGTATGTGTGAGCGATGTGCGTGCACAGCAAATAACATTGCTGGAACACTTCTTCTTGTGTTGCTTGACAGCCTTACAGTGAGCACAACACTGTTGTTGGAACACTTCTTGTGTTGCTTGACAGCCTTACAGTGAGCACAACACTGTTGTTGGAACACTTCTTGTGTTGCTTGACAGCCTTACAGTGAGCACAACACTGTTGTTGGAACACTTCTTGTGTTGCTTGACAGCCTTACAGTGAGCACAACACTGTTGTTGGAACACTTTTTGTGTTGCTTGACAGCCTTACAGTGAGCACAACACTGTTGTTGGAACACTTCTTGTATTGCTTGACAGCCTTACAGTGAGCACAACACTGTTGTTGGCCTCACAGTGGAAGGGAAGACTGGAAAATATTCGCTGGGTAAGACTCACTCTCCTGTACCAACATCAAGGTGCCCTCTTCAGAGGGGCTACCTTGATGCTACTAAAGTGTTCTTCAATCTCTGGATGGGTTCTACACTTCCTTTCCTCTCATCAAACCTCACCTTCATGTTAGTGTCTGTTATGTGTGCTGACTATCTTAAAGGTTACATTCTTCGTGTTAGTGTCTGTTATGTGTGCTGACTATCTTAAGGTTACATTCTTCGTGTTAGTGTCTGTTATGTGTGCTGACTATCTTAAAGGTTACATTCTTCGTATTAGTGTAATGTGGTAATGCATTACCACACAGTGAATAGTGTGTGTGTATGCAAGTACCTTTAATTCAGACAGAGGGAACGTTCTACTCATTGCTGTTAATAACCATTTTCCTACACTACCCAGGTATCCTCTGTTGCTACAGCAGTGACTGCTACAGCAGTGACTGCTACAGCAGTGACTGCTACAGCAGTGACTGCTACAGCAGTGACTGCTCACTGAACAACACAAACCTGGCTAACTTGAAGGTGTCTACCTATTCCTACATAGTTAACGCCAGGTGTACTCACCTAGTTGTGGTTGCAGGGGTCGAGTCACAGTTCCTGGCCCCGCCTCTTTACTGGCCGCTACTCGGTCTCACTACCCGCTCCATGAGCTTTATCATACCTCTCCTTAAAGCTATGTATGGTTCCTGCCTCCACTACATCACTTCCCAGACTATTCCACTTCCTGACAACTCTGTGACTAAAGAAATACTTCCTAACAGGTGTGTGTGTGGTCGCAAGGGTCGGGTTTCAGCTTCTGGCCTCGCCTTTCAGCTGGCTGCTGTTGACCTCACTCGATTTCGTGAGTTTTATCGTGCCTATCTTTAAAGCTGTGTATAGATCTGGCTTCTCACACTTTGCTGTCCAGATCGTTTCACTTTCTGATCACTCCGAGGCATGAAGAAATATTTCCTAGAACTAAAATACACACACACACATACACACACACAAAGTGCAAGGAGGCACAGGAACAGTTTATACCCAAAGGCAAAAGATTAAATGGGAAGGCCAGAAAGAGCCTCTGGTTTAACCAAAGGTGCAAGGAGGCAAAGACTCAGAGTACCAGAGAATGGAAAAAGTACAAAGGGAAAGAACTCAAGAAAACAAAGAGATTAGTCGTAGAGCTAGAAACGAGTACGCACAGGTACGGAGGGAGGCCCAGAAACAGTACGAAAATCACATAGCATCGAAAGTCAAGTCTGACCCAAAACTGATGTACAGTCACATCAAAGGGAAGACAACAGTCAAGGACCAGGTGATAAGGGTGAGGAGGGAAGATGGGGAACTCACAAGAAATGACCAAGAGGTATGTGAGGAGCTCAACTCGAGGTTTAAGGAGGTATTCACAGTGGAGGCAGGAAGGCAGCTGGGTAGACAGGACAGAGCGCAACAGCAACAAGGAATATATCAAGTGTTGGATGGCATACACACAACTGAGGAGGAGGTGAAGCAGTTACTCAGTGACCTTGACACCTCAAAGGCGATGGGTCCGGACAATATCTCCCCGTGGGTCCTTCGGGAGGGTGCAGAGGTGCCGAGTGTGCCACTTACCATAATATTCAACACATCCCTTGAAACTGGGCAGCTACCTGAGGTATGGAAAAAGGCCAACGTAGTCCCCATTTTTAAGAAAGTAGACAGAAAAGAGGCACTAAACTATAGACCGGTGTCACTTACGTGTATAGTGTGCAAAGTCTTGGAGAAAATCATCAGGAAAAGAATGGTGGAGCATCTGGAACGGCACAGGATAATCAACGCCAGACAGCACGGATTCATGGAAGGCAAATCCTGTGTAACAAACCTGGAGTTCTATGACAAAGTATCAGGTAAGACAAGAGAGAGAAGGGTGGGTTGATTGCATTTTCCTGGACTGCAGGAAGGCCTTCGACACAGTACCCCATATGAGATTAGTGAAGAAGCTGGAAGACCAAGCGTGCATAATAGGAAGGGCACTGGAATGGATCAGGGAATACCTCACAGGGAGGCAACAACGGGTCATGGTGCGTGATGAGGTATCACAATGGGCGCCTGTGACGAGCGGGGTCCCGCAGGGGTCAGTCCTAGGACCAGTGCTATTCTTGGTATATGTGAACGACATGACGGACGGGATAGACTCAGAAGTGTCTCTGTTCGCAGATGATGTGAAATTAATGAGGAGAATCAAATCAGATGAGGACCAAGCAGGACTTCAAACAGACCTGGACAAGCTTGACATCTGGTCTAACAACTGGCTTCTCGAATTTAATCCCTCTTTAAGGGGGGCTCCTTGACGTGGTAAAGAGGCTATCGGTCTGAGGAATTGGACCTTTTGGTCTTCTTCCTCAGACCGAACCTAATTACCCCCCAATCCCCCCTCCCTTTTCCCATCTCCCCCATCCTCCCTTTTCCCTTTCCTCCTCCTCCTCCTCATCCCTCCCTTATTTCCTTCCCAGTTTTACCCTGGGAGCTTCTCTCCTCAGGCATTCTAGTTCCTAGGTAGGGGGAAGGGTATCGTAGTCCATCCCATTCCGTTGAGGTCCTTGGCGGTGGTGTAGTTTGCCGTGGAATCTGGATCGCCTGGGGATGTCCCGATCCTCTCCGGTCACCCGGGGTGGCTTTGGGTATCTTTCGGGCGACGGGTGTATCTCTGGAGGCCACCTTTCGGATTCGGGGTGGTGGCCGAAGGCGGTATGCTTTGTGGCGGATATCCGGCCGCCCTCTCTTTGTCCGCCGAGATGGCTCGGTGGATGTGAGTTGCTATCCCGGATTGCTGGTTTACTGGCGTGAAGGGTAGGGTATGGCACGGGTTCCATGCAGCATCTGCACTACTTGCGGTGTTGAGGTCCTCTTGGGCACGGAGGGGATTTGCGCTCCCTTTCATTCCTCCTAGGACCTATTCCTCCACGTTCCCCTTTTTTATTCTTTTTTTATTTTTCTTTTCTTTTCTTCTTTCTTTTTTTCTTAAAAATAAAAAGAAAGAAGTAACTAACCATGGCTGACCCAATCCATGAACCCACTACCCCTGGGCCCCTTCCTGATACCGCACCCAGTACTGACCCTGCCTCGTTAACGGATGACTCTTTGGACACCTCTCATGCCCCTGTACCTCTTGCTGGTGCTGGTTCGTCACCTGCTTCAGGTACCAGGGTCCCGACTGGCCCTTTCGATACGTCTGACCTTCGCTCTTCTCTGACCTTGATTCCGGCTTCTCCCTCGACGGTGCGGCAATTTTCGAATCGCTCGCCCGTCTCCCATCGGACCACCCCGGTCCCACAAAACGACCAAGACCCACATGACGATTCGACACTCCCTTCTCGTTCATCGCAGAAACGACCAGCTCGTCACTCACTCCCTTAAACTCTCTGTTTCAAACTACTCAATGGACAAAGTTTTTACTCTTCGTCCAACTTCTCCTAATACCTATCTTTCAGACCATAGTATTGGTAAGGCTCTACTACGCCATGTTGGTCAAAACATCTCATTTCACGCTCTCAAGAGCGGCACTCGCATCATCACGGTCCAGAATGCTGGCCAAGCTCGTGATCTTTCTCTTCTTACGACCATTGACAATACACCTGTTACTATTGACAAGCACCATTCCCTCAATTCTTGTTGTGGTTCTGTCATTTTGCCCACACCATTGTCCAACGGAATTTCCAGACATGTGGTGATGACATTTTCGAGCAGCTTGAGCTCCAAGAACTCCCTATCCTTAAAGTTGACACTTTTGTCCTCCCAGCCAATAAGCGAAGACGTTATCCTTGCAATATAGCTCGTCTAACGTTTGACTGCCAAGAACTGCCACCTTCGGTCTACATTGCAGGTCAACGTTTACAAGTTCGAAAGGTGACCCTACACCGCAGCAGTGTAGAAACTGCTGGCGTTTTGGTCATCCAGCAAAATATTGCAGGTCCATGGCCGAATGCCCAGTCTGTGGTGCTGACGACCATGCCAGTTCTTCTTGTACTCTACCTCCCCCTTGCCTTAACTGTCATGAGGCACATCCTTCATATTCTCGCCGTTGTCAGGTTTACCTGAATGAGCGGGAAATCCGTTGTCTCAAAGAGGCGGAAGGCTTCTCCTATGCTATGGCTGTCTCTCATCTTCGCCTTCAAGGGAAACTTCCCGATTTCTTATTCTCGCATTGCTAAACGTCGCCCCGCTTCTGGGGTCCCAACTTCCACGGCTTCCTCTGTGGTTGCCTCATCCGCAATCACCCTGTCTCGAATCCTTTTGATATTCTTGGCTCCGAGGTCCCTACCTCGGCTTCCCATACTGTCCACACTCCTTCCTCTACTCACTCGCACAATCCTGAGTCTACACGTCCTCGTTCTTCATCTAAACCTCAGCGCCCCCCTCCTTCTCATAAGCCCGGCAAAAATCCCTACTGCCAGGTCCTTCGCCTCTGACTAGTTCTATAACGTGTGTGGAGGTTCATCCTCCTCCTCATACACTACCTTCATCCCCTGTCCCCTCCCAAGCCCCTTCCACAGTTTCCTCTTCTATCTCCTCACCCTCTACTTTAGTGCAGTCTATAGACTCCCCGATCGTTGCTCACTCTTCTTCCATTTCAAATGTAGTCCCACATTCTGCATCTTTGACTTCCGAAACACTGGAAGCTATTGCAGAATATATTACAGAGACTGGACAGATGATGGACACTACTCCACCTGAGGTTCCTCATCTCTCTTCTTCGTCTCAACCCCCCCTTCCTTCACAACGTCCTCCTCCTTCTCTGATTACAGGTCTTCCGCTGCCTCCACACGTGGACTTTTCTAACCCTAGTCCATAGATTCCTCTCACTTCCACTTATATCTTTCTCTCCATAAATCATGGCTTATTTACAGTGGAATATCCGAGGCCTCAGGGGTAACCGGGGTGAGCTTCAGGTGTTGCTCTCTCAGTTTTCCCCTGTTGGGGTCTGTTTGCAAGAACCCAAATTACAATCCACTGTTATCAGGCCCTTTTCAGGCTATGATTTGTTATATTCATCGGATCCTTTTTCCGATGGAACCTTTAACGAAGTGCTCTTCTTATACGCACTGGTGTTCCATACCGTCAGCTCTATGTTCCTTCTTCCTTACATTACACGCAGCCCGTATCCACTTGAATAAGTGGTATACACTCTGTTCTTTATATCTCCCTTCGGGCAATGTCTATCCAGATGTTGATTTTCTGGTTTCTTCCTTACCGCCACCCCTTCTATTACTCGGCGATTTTAACGCACACCATTTTCTCTGGGGAGGATCGCACTGTGACTCCGTGGCATTCAGTTGGAGGCATTTCTTGCTTCTCTTCCCTCCATGTTTTAAATACGGGTACTCCTACCCATTTTGATCCCCGAACTCATTCTTTCTCCTGCATCGATCTTTCCATCTGCTCTTCATCTACTGTCCTTGACTTCACCTGGTCTGTCCTCCCGGACTTACATGACAGCGATCATTTCCCAATCATCCTTAAGCCCCCTCTGTTTTCTCCACCTCCTCATTGCCCACGCTGGCAATTTGACCGGGCGAAATGGGACCTTTACGCACATCTTACTGCCTTTCATGAGGTTCCTATCTCGTCCTCCATTGATGAGGTTTTACATCTCTTTTCGTCCTCCATCTTCACAGCGGCTTCACATTCTATTCCCAAACCTCGGCAAGCATCCTCAGAAGTGCGTGCCTTGGTGGTCTCCTGCTTGTGCTCGGGCAGTGCGTTTGAAACGTGCTGCATGGGGCAGGTATCGATATAACAGAACCACAGAGAGACTCCTTGATTTCAAGCAGAAGAGAGCTATTGCTCGTCGTGTCATACGTGATGCTAAACGCACTTGCTGGCGAGATTACGTTTCTACTGTCACTTCGGATTCCTCGATGAGTGCAGTCTGGAAGAAAGTGCGGAAATTAAGTGGTAAATTCTCCCTGACCCGGCTCCTGTTCTTCAGGTTGCTGATGTCGATATAGCACACCCTCTTGCCGTTGCCACTGAAATTGGTAACCATCTCGTCCGCATTTCTCAGGGCTCCATCTATGCCCCTCGTTCCTTTCTTCTAAGTCTGCCAGCGAGTTAAAGCCCTTAGATTTTTCTTCTCTTAGAGAAGAATCCTATAATGTGCCTTTTACCCTTCAAGAACTGGAGGCAACACTCTCTGCTTGCCGATCATCGGCAGCTGGGCCAGACGGCATACATATTCGTATGCTACAGCATTTACATCAGTCTGCTCTTACTGTCCTCTTACGACTCTTTAATCTTATATGGTCGCAAGGAGTTATTCCCCAGCTGTGGAAGTCTGCTATTGTTCTCCCTTTTCGAAAACCAGGTGCTACGGGACGTGATCCTCTCACTACCGTCCCATCGCTCTTACCAGTGCAGTTTGCAAGGTAATGGAACGTCTAGTTAATAGACGTTTGATGTGGTATTTAGAGACTCACAATAGTCTCTCCCTAGTCAGTATGGTTTCCGTAAGGGCCGTTCTGCCATTGACCCCTTGCTGCGCTTGGATACGTATATTCGTAATGCCTTTGCGAATAACCATTCGGTTATCGCTATCTTTTTCGACCTTGAGAAGGCTTATGATACAACTTGGAGATATAATATCTTGGCCCAGGCCCACTCCTTAGGCCTCCGAGGCAACTTACCATTCTTTCTTAAGGCTTTCTTAACTGACAGACATTTCCGGGTCCGGGTTCGTAATGAACTCTCCCGGAATTTGTCCAAGCTGAAGGTGTCCCCAGGGATGTGTTCTGAGCACAACACTTTTTCTGCTTGCTATAAATAATCTGGCATCTGTTCTCCCATCCAATATTTGGTCATCGCTCTATGTGGATGACTTTGCTATAGCTTGTGCAGGTGCTGACTGTCACCTCATTGCAGTTTCCCTCCAGCATGCCATCAACCGGGTTTCTGATTGGGCCACCACTCACGGGTTTAAGTTTCTAGTGGCAAAACTCATCAAATTACGTTCACTAGACGTTCAATGGTCTCTGATCATCCATTGTACCTATACGGCTCACGTATCCCAGAATGTGATACAGTCAGGTTTCTCGGCCTCCTGTTTGACCGCAGATTGTCCTGGAAACCTCACATTACCTCTCTGAAGGCGACTTGCCATAGCCGGCTGAACCTCCTTAAAACCCTCGCACATCTTTCATGGGGGGCTGATCGTAGAACTCTCCTTCGCCTACATTCAGCCCTAATTCTATCGAAACTCGATTATGGTGACCAGATATATTCGGCAGCCTCTCCTGCCACTCTTTCCAGCCTTAATCCCATCCATCACCAGGGATTACGCTTATGCCTTGGTGCTTTTCGTTCTTCCCCGGTTGAGAGCCTCTATGTAGAAGCGAACATTCCATCCTTGTCCGATCGTCGTGATGCACATTGCATTCGCTATTATGTTCGCCTCATGACCTCCGCAATCCTTCCATGTATAGGATTGTCACAGATGTTAGTAGACGCTCGTTATTTGTTCGTCGCCCCTGTTTACTTCGTCCTTTTCTCTTCGTCTGCATTCACTCTTGTCTTCCCTTCAGCTTCCGCCTTTATATGTTCATGTGGCTTCACCCTTTCCTCTACCCCCTTGGGAAGTTCCTGCTGTCCGTGTCTGTTCTATTCCTACCTTGCGCGAAAGCCCAACTGCCTACGGCGGCTTCTCGCTCTTTCTTTCTAGACCATTTCCGTTCTCATTCCCATGCCATCGCAGTATACACCGATGGTTCAAAGTCATCTGACGGCGTCGGATTCGCAGCAGTGTTTCCGGACAGCGTCGTACGAGGGCATCTGTTACCCTCGGCTAGCATATTTACGGCTGAATTGTATGCCATTCTTGTGGCACTTATCCGTATTGCATCTATGCCTGTATCACCATTTGTGGTCGTTTCAGACTCCTTAGTGCTTTACAGGCTATCCGTAAAATTGATACACCTCACCCCCTAGTTCTTCGTATCCACCTTTGGTTACGCCGTATCTTTAGCAAGCATAAAGATATTGTCTTTTGTTGGGTCCCTGGTCATGTTGACGTACAGGGCAATGAACAGGCAGACACTGCTGCGCGGTCAGCAGTACATGACCTTCCAGTTTCATATAGAGGTGTTCCTTTCACGGACTATTTTGCGGTCATTGCTACCCACCTTCGCACCCGTTGGCAACAACGCTGGTCTGACCTGCTGAATAACAAACTTCATTCTATTAAACCGGTTATAGGTTTCTGGCCTTCTTCTTGTCACCAATGTCGAGGTTGGGAGACTACACTCTCCGTCTTCGCATCGGCCACACTCGTCTTACTCACGGGTATCTCATGGAGAGGCTCCCTGCCCCTCTCTGTGAGCATTGTCAGGTTCCAATGTCTGTTCGACATATCTTGTTGGACTGCCCACTCTATCAACGAGCACGCAGAATTTACCTCCAACGACGTCTTCGCTCTGCGGCCCTTTCTTTACCTTCCCTTCTTGCAGATGGCCCCTCCTTTAATCCTGACTCTCTCATTGACTTTTTGACAGAAACTGACTTACTACACAAACTCTGAAGATTATACCTCTAGCACCTCCCTCAGTCCCTTCTACCTCGATCTCTTGCTACCCTCCTCCCCTGCACAATCCACCGTCATCTTGCACTCCATACCCTACTAATCGTCCATCTCCCTCTTACAACCCACTCTCCCTGCATCCTACAATAACCTGCAGCGCTGTATAACCCCTGTGGTTTAGCGCTTCTATTTGATTATAATAATAATAATAATCGAATTTAATCCCACCAAATGCAAAGTCATGAAGATCGGGGAAGGGCAAAGAAGACCGCTGACAGAGTACAGGCTAGGTGGACAAAGGCTACAAACCTCGTTAAAGGAGAAAGACCTTGGGGTGAGTATAACGCCAAGTACGTCTCCGGAGGCACACATCAACCAGATAACTGCGGCAGCATATGGGCGACTGGCAAACCTAAGATTAGCGTTCCGTTACCTTAACAAGGAATCGTTCAAGACACTGTACACCGTGTACGTCAGGCCCATACTAGAGTATGCAGCACCAGTCTGGAACCCACATCTGGTCAAGCACGTCAAGAAATTAAGAGAAAGTGCAAAGGTTTGCGACAAGGTTAGTTCCACAGCTCAGGGGTCTGTCTTATGAAGAAAGATTGTGAGAAATAGGACTAACAACACTGGAGGACAGAAGGGTTAGAGGAGACATGATAACGACATACAAAATACTGCGGGGAATCGACAAGGTAGATAGTGACAAGATGTTCCAGAGAGGGAACACAGAAACAAGGGGGCACAATTGGAAGCTGAAAACTCAGATGAGTCAAAGGGATGTTAGGAAGCATTTCTTCAGTCATAGAGTAGTCAGGAAGTGGAATAGTCTAGCAAATGATGTAGTGGAGTCAGGAACCATACATAGCTTTAAGACGAGGTATGACAAAGCTCATGGAGCAGGGAGAGAAGAGACCCAGTAGCGGACAGTGAAGAGGCAGGGCCAGGAGCTGAGTCTCGACCCCTGCAACCACAATTAGGTGAGTACAATTAGATGAGCACACACACCACAATCTCCGGTACCTCATTACTATTCAAGCATGATGAATTCTAATCAAGACGGGAAGAGGAGACTTAGAGATGCACAAAGTTGCCTTAAGAAGTGAGAGCAATTTCACACTTGTGACTTCCGGGGTCACTGGCGGGTCAGGCAATTGGCATGTGTTGCAGTGTCAGTGATCTGCAAGCATCTCCGCTCCTCTTTGTATTCCTGGCTCTCATAATGGTAATTTTGGAAGCTGAGAAGAAAATATCTTTGAAATGGAAACTTAATGTTTTTACCTTGGAGGACCTTTATATCTGTAGATAAGTTACTTGAAGGACCTTTATATCTGTGGATAAGTTACTTGAAGGACCTTTATATCAGCAGAGAAAGTACTTGGAGGACCTTTATATCTGTAGATAAGTTACTTGAAGGACCTTTATATCTGTAGATAAGTTACTTGAAGGACCTTTATATCTGTAGATAAGTTACTTGAAGGGCCTTTATATCTGTAGATAAGTTACTTGAAGGACCTTTATATCTACAGATAAGGTACTTGGAGGACCTTTATATCTGCAAAGAAGATACTTGGAGGAACAAATATTTGTAATTTTTTTCTAAGTATCTGCAAAGATACTTTAAGAATCATGTATCTGCAAGGAAGGTACTCTTAATAATAATGTAAACACTGTCTTCGGTATATCTACAGTGTCTGGAAAATTACGATAGTTGCACAGACTTGATACAGACTGCTGGAAGGGCAAAAACCTTGTCTTAGAGTTTCTGATTGTTGTTTGTGTCTTAACTTCAGCTTGTGGGTGTTCCCTTGCCAAATATTGCAGCTATCTTCAATAGACTGCACACCATCAGGGCATCAACGGGAGTCCTGGCACCCACTGTGATGAATGTTACACTGAGGAAAATAAATGATTCCAAACTTCGACTGTATCAACACATGCTCGTTTCTTACTGTTATTTACACCGTGACGATGTTTCGCTACGTAACCACAGAGACTCATAGTATTAACATCATTGATGATGTTAATGTCTTCAGCGATTCCACATAGTAATAATAATAAAAACAACAACAATAATAATAATCATAATTGTCCAAAATTCCTACACGTACTTTCTCTATATTAAATATTATATTCAAATCTGTGGCTTAACTCCGAAATCCGGCAAGGAATCACAACTCAAACATCACTCACTCTGCTGCTGGCAAAAAAATAAATTCCTGGGCATTTTTATATACCTTTGTATTTTTTTTCATTTATTCTCGAATGCGGCCAAGATGGCGGCTCTCCAAGGCAACGAGGTAAATAAACTGAACCGTGGGGAGACTTTTGCTATCCCCGCCAGCACCATTGTGGGGGATACTGGGGAGACTTTTGCCATCCCCGCCAGCACCAGTGTGGGGGATACTGGGGAGACTTTTGCTATCCCCGCCAGCACCATTGTGGGGGATACTGGGGAGACTTTTGCCATCCCCGCCAGCACCAGTGTGGGGGATCCTGGGGAGACTTTTGCCGTCCCCGCCAGCACCAGTGTGGGGGATCCTGGGGAGACTTGCCATCCCCGCCAGCACCAGTGTGGGGGATCCTGGGGAGACTTTTGCCATCCCCGCCAGCACCAGTGTTGGGGATCTTGGGGAAACTTTTGCCATCCCCGCCAGCACCAGACTGGGGGATCCTGGGGAGACTATTGCCATCCCCGCCAGCACCAGACTGGGGGATCCTGGGGAGACTATTGCCATTCCCGCCAGCACCAGTGTGGGGAATCCTGGGGAGACTTTTGCCATCCCCTCCAGCACCAATGTGGGGGATCCTGGGGAGACTTCTGTCATCCCCGCCAGCACCAGTGTGGGGGATCCTGGGGAGACTATTGCCAGCACTAGACTGGGGGATCCTTGAGAAATTACTGATTCTTTTTTTTTTAACCTGGGTCTTGGAGATTAAAGGTGGCGGGGATGATTAGCTGGAGTTTTAGATGAGGAAGATCAGGTTTGTGCAGTGTAAGTACCTCTCTCTCTCTCTCTCTCTCTCTCTCTCTCTCTCTCTCTCTCTCTCTCTCTCTCTCTCTCTCTCTCTCTCTCTCTCTCTCTCTCTCTCTCTCTCTCTCTCTCGTGTTGTGAGGAAATATAATATTTGTTCCGTCTCTTGCTTCCTTCAGACATTTCTTCCCTTTTCTTCTTCCATCCTTCAAGTTCCTTCATTTATTCTTTCATCCTCCAATTCTTAACTTTCTTTTCGTCGTTCGCTTCCCTCGTTCTCGGTTCTCCCGCACGCCCACAACGAACAGTGGGCGTGTCAGCAAGGGGGGGAGAGAGGCATGGATCAGTTGAGGGTATTGAAGGATGAGGGGGGGGATGGCCCCATGGATAGGAGGATTACACGCTCGGTAGAACATACACACACTGGCTTTGTCCTTCCTCCTTCACTCTCTCCTTCAAGTCTCTTTTGGCTCTTCTCCTTCATCCACTCCTACCTGTTATGCTCTTTCTCCTGTTATTCTCCATTCTCTCTTTCCTGCTTCTCCTTCCCTTCCTCTGTCCTTCCTTCTTTCAGCCCTTCATTCAAATCTTAAGCTAGACGAGATCCTGGGTTCATCTCCTACACCTGTTGCCCCTGTTCCCTTAACATTAAATAGGTACCTGGATGTTAGGTACAAGTGTTTACCTAGCAGTAAATAGGTACCTGGATGTTAACCTCGTTAAAGTTGCTGTCCATGTTTATATAGTCTTTTTTCTTCTTCGTCTTCTTCTTTGCCTTCTTCTTCCTCTTGCTCTCTTTATCCCCATGACCCTCCCACTTCTGCTCGACTTTTTCTTGAAGTTCATCACAGGTTCACTCTTCCCTCATCTCTCCTCCCTATTGTTCACTACCATGGAGGTGAACACACTTTGGCTCACTCTTGTGTGAACACACTTTGACTCACTCTTGCGTGAACACACTTTGACTCACTCTTGCGTGAACACACTTTGACTCACTCTTGTGTGAACACACTTTGACTCACTCTTGTGTGAACACACTTTGACTCACTCTTGTGTGAACACACTTTGACTCACTCTTGTGTGAACACACTTTGACTCACTCTTGTGTGAACACACTTTGACTCACTCTTGTGTGAACACACTGACTCACTCTTGTGTGAACACACTTTGACTCACTCTTGTGTGAACACACTTTGACTCACTCTTGTGTGAACACACTTTGACTCACTCTTGTGTGAACACACTTTGACTCTCTTGTGTGAACACACTTTGACTCACTCTTGCGTGAACACACTTTGACTCACTCTTGCGTGAACACACTTTGACTCACTCTTGCGTGAACACACTTTGACTCACTCTTGCGTGAACACACTTTGACTCACTCTTGTGTGAACACACTTTGACTCACTCTTGTGTGAAAAGACACGGCACTTTGACTCACTCTTGTGTGAACACACTTTGACTCACTCTTGTGTGAACACACTTTGACTCACTCTTGTGTGAACACACTTTGACTCACTCTTGTGTGAACACACTTTGACTCACTCTTGTGTGAACACACTTTGACCCACTCTTGTGTGAACACACTTTGGCTCACTCTTGTGTGAACACACTTTGACTCACTCTTGTGTGAACACACTTTGACTCACTCTTGTGTGAACACACTTTGACTCTTGTGTGAACACACTGACTCACTCTTGTGTGAACACACTTTGACTCACTCTTGCGTGAACACACTTTGACTCACTCTTGCATGAACACACTTTGACTCACTCTTGTGTGAACACACTTTGACTCACTCTTGTGTGAACACACTTTGACTCACTCTTGCGTGAACACACTTTGACTCACTCTTGTGTGAACACACTTTGACTCAATCTTGTGTGAACACACTTTGACTCACTCTTGTGTGAACACACTTTGACTCACTCTTGTGTGAACACACTTTGACTCACTCTCGTGTGAACACACTTTGACTCACTCTCGTGTGAACACACTTTGACTCACTCTTGTGTGAACACACTTTGGCTCACTCTTGTTCCAAGGTCAGAGAGGCGTCCTTCAAGGTGGTTACCTTGAGACTACTAACTTATGCTATAAGTCATACCAAGCAACATGTAAACACAGCAGATCATTACGAAAATACGACTCTGACAGCGATCGCTGCCACAGTATCATTGTTTACATCTGACCAACAGGAACTGTGATCTGTAGCGAACCTTTGGTGAACCATCAACAGTGTGGTACTTCATGTGGAAGACTGTTGGGAACCGGGAAAACAACAGTAGTTCCAACAGACACAATGGCTTCAAGTAGAAGACTTGCGAACTAGGAACACAACAGTACTCACAACAGACACAGTGGTTGCTTTCTATACCAGCAATCTTTGAATCATAGCAACCTTTGCTCGAAACATATGAACCTTTCTTCGAAACATATTATAATCAAAACTAAGCGCTAACCCACCAGGGTCATACAGCGCTGTGCTCGAAACATAGCAACCTTTGCCCGAAACATCGTTGGCTACATGCCACGAGCGGAGTAAACAATGAATCAAATCAGTAAATGAAATTCGGTAAAATTTCGAGAGGAAAAAAAAGAATCTCCTGTGAAACTACTGGATTTATAATGACCTTTTGAGTCGTTCATTATTGTGTGAATATTTTATTCTGAGTGTGTGTGCGCCTGATAAAAAAAGATTCATTTTTGTACGACGCTTATTAGACACGTCAGTCTGCTAATGATTTATGGGTAATTAACGTAAATGAGTGATGATAGAGGCTTAGGTAGTGCATTAATTGCTCTGGCTGTAAACACAGTGGTGTTGGCAACACTAGACAACACTAACTCTTGAGTTCAGAGAAACACACATTAAGTTTAAGGCATATAAATTAATATATATGTATGTATATATGCAAAACAACCACGGGGGGAGGTGAATGATAGCTCTAGGCCTTTAGTGTTGCAGTCAACACTAGGTAGAATGAAGTGATTCTGCAATATTGCAGGCTCCTGATGTGTTGATTGCAACATGAAAGGCCTAGAGCTATCATTCAACTCCTCTTGTAGTTGTTTTGCATCTTGTGTCGCTAGTTATTATTGCCCATATATATATATATATATATATATATATATATATATATATATATATATATATATATATATATATATATATATTCTGGAAAACATTTAACTTGATGTAACTTTTTCTAGCAGTGTTGAATTTACATGGTAAGAGTTGGTATCCTACCCACCTGGTTGTAGCATCATAAACAAGATAGAAACAAGGAGTGAGCAAAAGACAAGACAGAGAGTAAATACTTACATATTTCCTTCAAACAGCAAGCAATAACATGTACAATATTTACAGAGTATATGTACAGTAAGGCAGTGTTGCAAGCCAGAGACACAGTAAGGTAGTGTTGCAAGCCAGATACACAGTAAGGTAGTGTTGCAAGCCAGAGACACAGTAAGGTAGTGTTGCAAGCCAGAGACACAGTAAGGTAGTGTTGCAAGCCAGAGATACAGTAAAGCAGTGTTGCAAGCCAGAGACACAGTAAGGTAGTGTTGCAAGCCAGAGACACAGTAATGCAGTGTTGCAAGCCAGAGACACAGTAAGGTAGTGTTGCAAGCCAGAGACACAGTAAGGTAGTGTTGCAAGCCAGAGACACAGTAAGGTAGTGTTGCAAGCCAGAGACACAGTAAGGCAGTGTTGCAAGCCAGAGACACAGTAAGGTAGTGTTGCAAGCCAGAGACACAGTAAGGTAGTGTTGCAAGCCAGAGACACAGTAAGGTAGTGTTGCAAGCCAGAGATACAGTAAAGCAGTGTTGCAAGCCAGAGACACAGTAAGGTAGTGTTGCAAGCCAGAGACACAGTAAGGTAGTGTTGCAAGCCAGAGACACAGTAAGGCAGTGTTGCAAGCCAGAGACACAGTAAGGTAGTGTTGCAAGCCAGAGACACAGTAAGGCAGTGTTGCAAGCCAGAGACACAGTAAGGCAGTGTTGCAAGCCAGAGACACAGTAAGGCAGTGTTGCAATCCAGAGACACAGTAAGGCAGTGTTGCAAGCCAGAGACACAGTAAGGCAGTGTTGCAAGCCAGAGACACAGTAAGGCAGTGTTGCAAGCCAGAGACACAGTAAGGCAGTGTTGCAAGCCAGAGACACAGTAAGGTAGTGTTGCAGGCCAGAGACACAGTAAGGCAGTGTTGCAAACCAGAGACACAGTAAGGCAGTGTTGCAAGCCAGAGACACAGTAAGGCAGTGTTGCAAGCCAGAGACACAGTAAGGCAGTGTTGCAAGCCAGAGACACAGTAAGGTAGTGTTGCAAGCCAGAGACACAGTAAGGCAGTGTTGCAAGCCAGAGACACAGTAAGGCAGTGTTGCAAGCTAGAGACACAGTAAGGCAGTGTTGCAAGCCAGAGACACAGTAAGGGAGTGTTGCAAGCAAGAGACACAGTAAAGCAGTGTTGCAAGCAAGAGACAGTAAAGCAGTGTTGCAAGCAAGAGACACAGTAAGGCAGTGTTGCAAGCAAAAGACACAGTAAGGCAGTGTTGCAAACAAGAGACAGTAAAGCAGTGTTGCAATCAAGAGACACACTAAGGCATTGTTGCAAGCAAGAGACACAGTAAATCAGTGTTGCAAGCAAGAGACACAGGCAGTGTTGCAAGCAAGAGACAGTAAAGCCGTGTTGCAAGCGAAACACAGTAAAGCAGTGTTGCAAGCAAGAGACACAGTAAGGCAGTGTTGTAAGAAGAGACACAGTAAGGCAGTGTTGCAAGCAAGAGACAGTAAAGCAGTGTTGCAAGCAAGAGACACAGTAAGGCAGTGTTGCAAGCAAGAGACACAGTAAAGCAGTGTTGTAAGCAAGAGACACAGTAAGGCAGTGTTGCAAGCAAGAGACAGTAAAGCAGTGTTGTAAGCAAGAGACACAGTAAGGCAGTGTTGCAAGCAAGAGACACAGTAAGGCAGTGTTGCAAGCAAGAGACACAGTAAAGCAGTGTTGTAAGCAAGAGACACAGTAAGGCAGTGTTGCAAGCAAGAGACACAGTAAGGCAGTGTTGCAAGCAAGAGACACAGTAAAGCAGTGTTGCAAGCAAGAGACACAGTAAGGCAGTGTTGCAAGCAAGAGACACAGTGAGAACCGTCTTCGACCAGACTTGGAGGTTAGTCTGCCAAAGTTGATTCACGAGTGTCCCACATCGCTTCACAACTTTGGTGGGCTTCCTTGTGATTGGTTGGTTGAACCATGGTGCTAGCATAACGAGGGGGCCCACTCATTATCCCCTTAGCACCTGGTTCGCTTGTCGGGAGGGCAGCCTATGTGGGTGTGTGTGACGTACGCCGAATATAATGTAACGTATTCTTTAGCATGCCACATTAGCAGCCACCCAAGACAGGTGACTCAGACCTAGGTACCACCTAATTACTCGTAGGTGAACAGGGGCAGCAGGAGTGAATAGAATTGCCAAGTCACCATGGATGTGTAGTTGTCTCTGCTGCCTTCCTTGTGTAGTTGTCTCTGCTGCCTTCCTTGTGTAGTTGTCTCTGCTGCCTTCCTTGTGTAGTTGTCTCTGCTGCCTTCCTTGTGTAGTTGTCTCTGCTGCCTTCCTTGTGTAGTTGTCTCTGCTGCCTTCCTTGTGTAGTTGTCTCTGCTGCCTTCCTTGTTGTGTCCAGGGTATGTTTTATCACCATACTAGTGGTGGTAGTTACATCATATAGTAATCACCACAACAATGGTAGTTACATATTGTAGTGATCATCACAACAGTGATGGTAGTTACTTCACTACAGTGGTGGTAATTACACGGCACAGTACTTGCTCCCATCCTATTCCTCATCCTCATATCAGACATTGACAGGGATATAAGCCATAGTGCTGTGTCTTCCTTTGCAGATGACACCCGAATCTGTATGACAGTGTCCACCGTTGAAGACACTGCAAGACTCCAAGCAGACATAAACCAAATCTTTAAATGGGCTGCAGAAAACAATATGAAGTTCAATGATGAGAAATTTCAATTACTCAGATACGGAAAACGTGAAGAAATTAAAATCTCATCGGAGTACAAAACTAATTCCAACCACACAATAGAGCGAAAAACTAATGTCAAAGACCTGGGAGTGATCATGTCAGAGGATCTCACCTTCAAGGACCATAACAAAGTAGCAATTGCATCTGCTAGAAAAATGACAGGATGGATAATGAGAACCTTCAAAACCAGGGATGCCAAGCCCATGTTGACACTTTACAGATCGCTTGTTCTATCTAGGCTGAAATATTGCTGCACACTAACTGCACCTTTCAAGGCGGTGAAATTGCTGACCTTGAAAATGTGCAGAGAACCTTCACCGCACGCATAAGTGCGATAAACCACCTCAACTACTGGGAACGCTTGAAGTTCCTAAACCTGTACTCTCTAGAACGCAGGCGGAGAGATACATTATTATATACACATGGAAAATTCTCGAGGGCTTAGTACCAAACTTGCACACAAAATCACTCCCTACGAAAGCAAAGACTCGGCAGGCGATGTAACATCCCCAATGAAGAGCAGGGTGCCACTAGCACGTTGAGGGACAACACAATAAGTGTCAGGGGCCCAAGATTGTTCAACTGCCTCCCAGCATACATCAGGGGGATTACCAACAAACCCCTGGCTGTCTTCAAGCAGGCACTGGACAGGCACCTAAAGTCGGTACCTGACCAGCCGGGCTGTGGTTCGTACGTTGGACTGCGTGCGGCCAGCAGTAACAGCCTGGTTGATCAGGCTCTGGTCCAACAGGAGGCCTGGTCACAGACCGGGCCGCGAGGGCGTTGACCCCCGGAATTCTCTCCAGGTAGGTAGACAGTGGTGGTAGTTGCATCATGTAGTGATCATCACACCAGTGGTGGTAGTTGCATCATGTAGTGATCATCACAACAGTGGTGGTAGTTACATCATTTAGTAATCACCACCACAGTGGTAGTTGCATCATGTAGTGATCATGCTCAGCTGTGTTGATGCAGTTGCTATATCCTGCCTCCTCACTTGCCTGCCAGGCAGATACAGCAACAAGCGAAGTGATTAATGCATATGAGGGCAGTGATCATCTCTGCCTTTCCTCCTCCTTCCCTTCTTTCCACCTCCCTTTCTCTCTCATGCCTCCTTCCCTTCTTTCCACCTCCCTTTCTCTATCATGCCTCCTTCCCTGCTTTCCACCTCCCTTTCTCTCTCATGCCTCCTTCCCTTCTTTCCACCTCCCTTTCTCTCTCATGCCTCCTTCCCTTCTTTCCACCTCCCTTTCTCTCTCATGCCTCCTTCCTTCTTTCCACCTCCCTTTCTCTCTCATGCCTCCTTCCTTCTTTCCGCCTCCCTTTCTCTCTCATGCCTCCTTCCTTCTTTCCGCCTCCCTTTCTCTCTCATGCCTCCTTCCTTCTTTCCGCCTCCCTTTCTCTCTCATGCCTCCCTCTTCTCTTCCCTCCCACTAAGCACTTCACTACGCCCAGTTTCACTGATGACCAGCACAGACACACATGTTAATTGCTCTGAGATGATGCCAATTTTACTAAGGTTTTAAGGAGCACAACCCAAGGACCTGGATTCAATCCCGGGCGTGGCGGGACATATGGTCACGTTTTCTGACGCCTGCTTCTCCTGTTGACGTAGCAGTGGTAGGTACCTGGGTGTTAGTCAACTGTTGTTGGTGGCATCCTGGGAAGGACCTAAGGACCAATATGGAAGTAAGAAACACTTCTATTTGTGTTTCATCATATATTCTTCACCTCTTCTACTTCTTTTTCTACTATTACTACTACCTCTTCTTTTTTCTCTTCGTCTTGTCTTCTCAATATTATTATTCCATATCCTCGTCCTACTTCCATTCTTGCGTGATTTCTTCCGTCTATCCTTCCGTCTATCGTTATGTCTATCCTTGTCTGTGTGTGATATAAGAATGAGCAACATAAGTGGAGAGAGTACTGTGCCCTGAGGAACACAGCCACAGTGACAAGTTGTGTTCCTCAAGGCACAGTACTCGCCCCACTTCTCATTCTTATATCTGACATTGACAAGGATGTAAATCATAGCACCGTAACATCCTTTCCTGGTGACCCCAGAATCTCAACGAGAGTGGCGTCCGTCGAAGATTCAACGAATCTTCAGGTGTATATCAATGAAGTCTTGCAGTGGGACTCAGACAGCAATATCATGTTGAACGAGGACTAACTTCAACTACTCTGCTATGGAAGAATGTAGGGAATAAACAGTGTAACGGAGTACAAGACAAACTCAGATCATTCAGTAGAGAGAAAGTGCCATGTGCGAGATTTGGGAGTAATAATATCGGAAGATCACACATTCAAGCATCACAACAGTAAACGATAGGCTGGAACAGGTCACTTGTTCTGGCCGGACTAAAATACCGTTGTGTACTAACGGCCCCCATCAAGACGAGATTGCTGAGCTGGAAGGCCACAGACCTTTCACTACTCGTATATACTCAATCAAGCATCTGAATTACTGGGAACACTTAAGGGGCACCTAAGTTCCCCAGTCTTCTAATAACATGTTTATTTTTCCACTATAATCTACCTTGTCCATAATTACTATCGCATTTGCTTTGTCTGTTTCGTAAGGTCCAGGATCTTTCCTTAATTCATGGTATAACATAACAAATCTTTGAGGACAATTGTTGTTGCAGAGGTGTGAGCTTTGCTTTGCTCTTTCTGTACACAAGGTTAAGGATTCCTAACTTTATTTACAAACTAAGATCTGTTACCTACATCAACTCTCTCTCTCTCTCTCTCTCTCTCTCTCTCTCTCTCTCTCTCTCTCTCTCTTCATTGAAGGTGTTGTGGGAACGTGGTTAGTGTGGGAGGTGTGTGGGTGAGCGAGGGGTAACTGCTGGATGAGTCGGAATGGGTGAATGTATGAGGGACGGTGAATATAGGAGTTGAATGATAGGTGGGTGAATACGCACTGGAGTGGATGTGCAGGTGTCTTGATGATACTCATCCATCGTTCAGTCAGTACAAGGAATGTATCCCCCGTCATTCTATCGGTACAATGAATGTATCACCCGTCATTCTATCGGTACAATGAATGTATCACCCGTCATTCTACCAGTACAATGAATGTATCACCCATCATTCTACCAGTACAAGGAATGTATCCCCCGTCATTCTATCGGTACAATGAATGTATCACCCGTCATTCTACCAGTACAATGAATGTATCACCCGTCATTCTACCAGTACAATGAATGTATCACCCGTCATTCTACCAGTACAATGAATGTATCGCCCATCATTCTACCAGTACAAGGAATGTATCACCCGTCATTCTACCAGTACAATGAATGTATCACCCGTCATTCTACCAATACAAGGAATGTATCACCTGTCATTCTACCAGTACAATGAATGTATCGCTCATCATTCTACCAGTACAAGGAATGTATCACCTGTCATTCTACCAGTACAATGAATGTATCACCCGTCATTCTACCAATACAAGGAATGTATCACCCGTCATTCTACCAGTACAATGAATGTATCGCCCATCATTCTACCAGTACAAGGAATGTATCGCCCATCATTCTATCGGTACAAGGAATGTATCCCCCGTCATTCTATCGGTACAATGAATGTATCACCCGTCATTCTACCAGTACAATGAATGTATCACCCGTCATTCTACCAGTACAAGGAATGTATCACCCGTCATTCTACCAGTACAAGGAATGTGTCACCCGTCATTCTACCAGTACAAGGAATGTATCACCCGTCATTCTACCAGTACAAGGAATGTATCACCCGTCATTCTACCAGTACAATGAATGTATCACCCGTCATTCTACCAGTACAAGGAATGTATCACCCGTCATTCTACTAATACAAGGAATGTATCACCCATCATTCTAGCAGTACAAGGAATGTATCGACCATCATTCTGACCAGGAGCTGTATTCAACAGATATTCTTCTACAGACCCTCCATCCCTCCTTCCATTCATCTATTCAGTAGAATATTTTAAGAGAGTTACCGTTCACTGGCATAGAAAATTGCCTCCCAAACTGTGTCTTCTATTTACCAGCGAGAGTTTTAAGACGCCATCTATCATGTGTCAGATAACCCACCTTTCCTCCCTATATATATATATATATATATATATATATATATAACAGTCGACCCTCGGTTTTCGTTCACCTCCAAACTCGAACAATTATGTAAGTGTATTTTGTAAGTGCTTTTGTAAGGGTATTTTTGGGGGTCTGAAACGACTAAACTAATTAACATTTGTCCTTATGGGAACAAATTCGTTCGGTAATGCTGTTCGAGGGTCCACTGTATGTATGTATATATATATATATATATATATATATATATATATATATATATATATATATATATATATATATATATATATATATATCGGAATAGGTACGATTGAACCTTTGCTTCTCGCCTTTTCCCCTCCTCTCTATCTCCCTCTTGCCTCTTTCTCCATCTCAGTTCCTGTCCATCCTTCTTCCTTCCCTCCCTCCTTCCCTCCCTCCCTAATCCCTCCCTCCCTCCCTCCTTCGCTCCCCCTTCCCTTCCTCCTTCCCCACCTTCCTCCTCCATTCAAGGTTCATTAACCAGGACATCAATGGACTATCGATCACTGGTGATACTGTCATTAATCTTGAATCATCACCATCCATCAACACAGACACACACACACACACACACATACACACACACACATACAGGAGCTGAGTCTCGACCACTGCAACCACAATTAGGTGAGTACACACAATACCGAGCACATCTCCTGAGACACACATCAATCAGATAACTGCTGCAGCATACGGGCGTCTTGCAAACTTAAGAATAGCGTTCCAATACCTCACTAAGAAATCGTTCAAGACTTTGTACACTATATACGTCAGGCCCATACTGGAGTATGCAGCACCAGTTTGGAACCCACACCTGGTCAAGCACGTCAAGAAATTAGAGAAAGTGCAAAGGTTTGCAACAAGACTAGTCCCAGAGCTAAGGGGATTGTCCTACGAAGAAAGGTTAAGGGAAATCGGCCTGACGACACTAGAGGACAGGAGGGTTAGGGGAGACATGATAACGACATATAAAATACTGCGAGGAATAGATAAGGTGGACAGAGACAAGATGTTCCAGAGAGGGGACACAGAAACAAGGGGTCACAATTGGAAGTTGAAGACTCCTATGAGTCAAAGGGATGTTAGGAAGTATTTCTTCAATCATAGAGTTGTCAGGAAGTGGAATAGCTTAGAAAGCGACATAGTGGAGGCAGGAACCATACATAGTTTTAAGACTAGGTTTGATAAAGCTCATGGAACAGGGAGAGAGAGGACCTAGTAGCAATCAGTGAAGAGGCGGGGCCAGGAGCTATGACTCGACCCCTGCAACCACAAATAGGTAAGTACAAATAGGTGAGTACACACATACAACAGGCCTTGTGTCTAATCGACATGTGCCTAGGACAAAATGGTAAGTAACACACACACACACACTGGACGACAGGAGGGATAGGGGGGACATGATAACGATATATAAAATACTGGGAGGAATTGACAAGGTGGACAGAGACAGGATGTTCCAGAGATGGGACACAGCAACAAGGGGTCACACCTGGAAGTTGAAGACTCAGATGAGTCACAGGGATGTTAGGAAGTATTTCTTCAGTCACAGAGTGGTCAGGAAGTGGAATAGTCTGGGAAGTGATGTAGTGGAGGCAGGAACCATACATACCTTTAAGAAGAGGTATGATAAAGCTCATGGAGCAGGGAGAGAGTGGACCTAGTGACGACCAGTAAAGAGGTGGGGTCAGGAGCTATGAATCGACCCCTGCAACCACAATTAGATGAGAACACACACACACACACACGTACATACATAAAAGAGAAAACAATTCAACACAATTAAGAGACTAAATAATTTACTGGAATAAGCAATTATTGACATTTGGCTATAAAAAAATTGCAGCAGAGAATTAAACAAGATAGACATTAAACAAGGTAGACATTAAACAAGATAGATATTAAACAAGGTAGACATTAAACAAGATAGATATTAAACAAGGTAGACATTAAACAAGATAGATATTAAACAAGGTAGACATTAAACAAGATAGACATTAAACAAGGTAGACATTAAACAAGATAGACATTAAACAAGATAGACATTAAACAAGATAGACATTAAACAAGATAGACATTAAACAAGATAGACATTAAACAAGATAAACATAAACAAGATAGATATGAAAGAAGATAGACACTAAACAAGGTAGACACTAAACAAGGTAGACATTAAACAAGATAGACATTAAACAAGATAGAGATTAAACAAGATAGACACTAAAAAGGTAGACATTAAACAAGATAGACATTAAACAAGATAGACATTAAACAAGATAGACATTAAACAAGGTAGACATTAAACAAGATAAACACTAAACAAGGTAGACATTAAACAAGATAGACATAAACAAGGTAGACATTAAACAAGATAGACACTAAACAAGGTAGACATTAAACAAGATAGACACTAAACAAGGTAGACATTAAACAAGATAGACATTAAACAAGATAAACACTAAACAAGGTAGACATTAAACAAGATAGACACTAAACAAGGTAGACATTAAACAAGATAGACACTAAACAAGGTAGACATTAAACAAGATAGACACTAAACAAGGTAGACATTAAACAAGATAGACACTAAACAAGATAGACATTAAACAAGGTAGACATTAAACAAGATAGACACTAAACAAGATAGACACTAAAAAGGTAGACATAAACAAGATAGACACTAAACAAGATAGACATTAAACAAGATAGACACTAAACAAGATAGACACTAAACAAGGTAGACATTAAACAAGATAGACACTAAACAAGGTAGACATTAAACAAGATAGACACTAAACAAGGTAGACATTAAAAAGATAGACACTAAACAAGGTAGACATTAAACAAGATAGACACTAAACAAGGTAGACACTAAACAAGGTAGACATTAAACAAGATAGACATTAAACAAGATATACACTAAAAAGGTAGACATAAACAAGATAGACACTAAACAAGATAGACATTAAACAAGATAGACATAAACAAGATATACATTAAACAAGGTAGACACTAAACAAGGTAGACACTAAACAAGATAGACATAAACAAGATAGACATTAAACAAGATAGACACTAAACAAGGTAGACATTAAACAAAATAGACACTAAACAAGTTAGACATTAGACAAGATACACTAAACAAGATAGACATTAAACAATCACATATGTAATAACTACAACACCTGTAATTACCACAACATCTGCCATAACCACAGCACCTGTAATAACCACAACACCTGTAATAACTACAACACCTGTAATAACCACAACACCTGTAATAACCACAACACCTGTAATAACTACAACACCTGTAATAATCACAACACCTATAATAACAACAACACCTGTAATAACCACAACACCTGTAATAACCACAACACCTGTAATAACCACAACACCTGTAATAACTACAACACCTGTAATAACTACAACACCTGTAATAACCACAACACCTGTAATAACTACAACACCTGTAATAATCACAACACCTATAATAACCACAACACCTATAATAACCACAACACCTGTAATAACCACAACACCTGTAATAACTACAACACCTGTAATAATCACAACACCTGTAATAACTACAACACCTGTAATAACCACAGCACCTGTAATAACCACAACACCTGTAATAACTACAACACCTGTAATAATCACAACACCTGTAATAACCACAGCACCTGTAATAACCACAACACCTGTAATAACTACAACACCTGTAATAACCACAACACCTGTAATAACTACAACACCTGTAATAACCACAACACCTGTAATAATCACAACACCTATAATAACCACAACACCTATAATAACCACAACACCTGTAATAACCACAGCACCTGTAATAACCACAACACCTGTAATTACCACAACATCTGCAATAATCAAAACACCTGTAATAACTACAACACCTGTAATTACCACAACATCTGCAATTGTAGCGTTCCTATAATTTACATATAGATTAAGTATCCCCTCCCTCCCTTCCCCCTCTCCCTCCCTCCCCCTCTCTTCCCCCTCTCCCTGGTCACTTTTGTTGCTGCTATTGTTATTACTGATGATGTAAATTAGGGCAGTAATAATCAGTCATTGATGCAAGTGATAATGGTGCTGCCTCGTTATCAACACCTCCCTGGGGTCATTGATGCAAGTGATGGGGGGGTTCTGCCTCATTATCAACACCTCCCTGGGGTCATTGATGCAAGTGATGGGGGGTCCTGCCTCATTATCAACACCTCCCTGGGGTCATTGATGCAAGTGATGGGGGTCCTGCCTCGTCAACACCTCCCTGGGGTCATTGATGCAAGTGATGGGGGGTCCTGCCTCATTATCAACACCTCCCTGGGGTCATTGATGCAAGTGATGGGGGGTCCTGCCTCATTATCAACACCTCCCTGGGGTCATTGATGCCTTGTTATCAACACTAACTGTCAGGGAATTTATTTTCCATCAAATTTCAGTAACACATAAAACCTTTAATAATAATAACGATAATGATAATAATGATAAAATATTTTTATTATTATCAGTAGTAGCAGTAGTAGTAGTCAGTTTAGTAGTAGTAGTAGTAGTAGTAGTTAGCAACGCAAATTAATGTCAGTCCGGGACGGACCGTAACCTCATGTCCATCCTGTGGATGATAGTGGCTAGTTTATTGTGTACCTCATGTCCATCCTGTGGATGGTAGTGGCTAGTTTATTGTGTACCTCATATCCATCCTGTGGATGGTAGTGGCTAGTTTATTGTGTACCTTATGTCCATCCTGTGGATGGTAGTGGCTAGTTTATTGTGTACCTCATGTCCATCCTGTGGATGGTAGTGGCTAGTTTATTGTGTACCTCATGTCCATCCTGTGGATGGTAGTGGCTAGTTTATTGTGTACCTCATGTCCATCCTGTGGATGGTAGTGGCTAGTTTATTGTGTACTCATGTCCATCCTGTGGATGGTAGTGGCTAGTTTATTGTGTACCTCATGTCCATCCTGTGGATGGTAGTGGCTAGTTTATTGTGTACCTCATGTCCATCCTGTGGATGGTAGTGGCTAGTTTATTGTGTACCTCATGTCCATCCTGTGGATAATAGTAGCTAGTTTATTGCGTACCTCATGTCCATCCTGTGGATGATAGTGGCTAGTTTATTGTGTACCTCATGTCCATCCTGTGGATGATAGTGGCTAGTTTATTGTGTACCTCATGTCCATCCTGTGGATGATAGTGGCTAGTTTATTGCGTACCTCATGTCCATCCTGTGGATGACAGTGGCTACTTTATTGTGTACCTCATGTCCATCCTGTGGATGATAGTGGCTAGTTTATTGTGTACCTCATGTCCATCCTGTGGATGATAGTGGCTAGTTTATTGTGTACCTCATGTCCATCCTGTGGATGATAGTGGCTAGTTTATTGCGTACCTCATGTCCATCCTGTAAATAATAATAATAATATCTTTATTTACTACAAGTACATGTACAAGGTATACAGACCATAGCTGACATCAATGACATACTACATACTTTATAGAAAGCCCCTTGTTATGCTGAGCATTTCATGCAAATTAGTTCCTTGTCCCAGGATGCGACCCACACCTGTCGACTAACTCCTAGGTACCCATTTTACTGATGGGTGAACATAGACAACCGGTATAAAGCAACACTCACAATGTTTCTACCCGCGCTGGGAATCGAACGCAGGCCATCGTCGTGTGAAGCGAGAGCTTTAGCCACCAGGCCACGGGGCACCTGTGGATGTTAGTTGTTAGTTTATTGCGTACCTCATGTCCATCCTGTGGATGGTAGTGGCTAGTTTATTGCGTACCTCATGTCCATCCTGTGGATGTTAGTGGCTAGTTTATTGCGTACCTCATGTCCATCCTGTGGATGTTAGTGGCTAGTTTATTGTGTACCTCATGTCCATCCTGTGGATGTTAGTGGCTAGTTTATTGCGTACCTCATGTCCATCCTGTGGATGTTAGTGGCTAGTTCATTGTGTACCTCATGTCCATCCTGTGGATGGTAGTGGCTAGTTTATTGTGTACCTCATGTCCATCCTGTGGATGTTAGTGGCTAGTTTATTGTGTACCTCATGTCCATCCTGTGGATGGTAGTGGCTAGTTTATTGCGTACCTCATGTCCATCCTGCGGATGGTAGTGGCTAGTTTATTGTGTACCTCATGTCCATCCTGTGGATGTTAGTGGCTAGTTTATTGTGTACCTCATGTCCATCCTGTGGATGTTAGTGGCTAGTTTATTGCGTACCTCATGTCCATCCTGTCGATGTTAGTGGCTAGTTTATTGTGTACCTCATGTCCATCCTGTCGATGTTAGTGGCTAGTTTATTGTGTACCTCATGTCCATCCTGTGGATGGTACTGGCTAGTTTATTGTGTACCTCATGTCCATCCTGTGGATGTTAGTGGCTAGTTTATTGCGTACCTCATGTCCATCCTGTGGATGGTAGTGGCTAGTTTATTGCGTACCTCATGTCCATCCTGTGGATGTTACTGGCTAGTTTATTGTGTACCTCATGTCCATCCTGTGGATGGTACTGGCTAGTTTATTGTGTACCTCATGTCCATCCTGTGGATGTTAGTGGCTAGTTTATTGCGTACCTCATGTCCATCCTGTGGATGTTAGTGGCTAGTTTATTGCGTACCTCATGTCCATCCTGTGGATGTTAGTGGCTAGTTTATTGCGTACCTCATATCCATCCTGTGGATGTTAGTGGCTAGTTTATTGCGTACCTCATGTCCATCCAATAGAGGACAGCACTGGAACATATGGACACCCAACACTCCTATACTTCATTGAACATTTGAATAAATAAAAAAAAAATCCAGAGGTACGAAAGAAGACAAGTAATGATAGTGAATCTTCCTCACTACTTCTCTCCCTGCGTCCCTCCCTCTCTCCATCCTTGTCTCCCTCCCTCCCTCTCTCCATCCTTGTCTCCCTCCCTCGGCTCTGCAAGAAGCAATTATCACCACCATAAATATCGTGGCTCAGGTAAAGTTCACGCCTCTGTGATTATTCTCGTTAATCCCCACATTGTGTGAGCAGTGTCTCTCCTCAGCTCTGCAAGATTTTGTCAAGATCTTCACGACTGTGCTGAGGGAGAGAGGGAGGAAGGGAGAGTTTGTGTGCAGGTGGAAGGGACAGGGGTCCTAGTGAGTTTCGTTTTTGCAAGATATATAAGCTTATCAGAGAACTTGGCACGTCGGTGGAGTCTAATAATCTTTCTGATAAGTTTGTATGGAAGTTGGCAACTTGTGTATGTTTACCTATTGTAATTGCATGTTTGTAGATACGGGAGCGTTGTTATGCTTCCGGTGTCTCGTATTTAATAATGTGTGTGTACTCACCTATTTGTGGTTACAGGGGTCGATTCATAGCTCCTGGCCCTAGTGTGTGTGTGTGTGTGTGTGTGTGTTGAAAATGGTATAAAATATGGATGGACTGATTACATCATCTTTTCAATACTACTCCTGCAGCCTCTGTATTTGACTGAAGAAATCTACTGTGTAGGCGAAACGTTTCAACAATAAAGATACACAACTGTTGCACATGTGTATGTGGACACACACACACACACACACATACAAACATCATGTGGAATAACTCTGAAGAAAAGATAATGGAAAGGATTTATTACACAGCTTTAATCTTGAGAACGGCAGAAATCAAAAGCTAAAATACTGGTGAAAACAGCCATATTAATTTAAGAGTCAGGTCCAGGAGCTGAAACTCGACCCCCCACAACTAGATGAGTACACACAGTGGGAGCTGAGCAGTGGCTTGGTTCAGAAATAGTGTACCTATGTGTTATAGTGGACCGCCTGGCTGGGACTGAACCAATATTGATATGGACCTCACATTGTTCACTCAGACTGAAGACCAATCACCTCTTTTACAACCATATGCTCTATTTTGAGAAGTTACCTGATTTAGTGCTGTATGTTGTTTTACAGCAATCAGCTGTTCTAGAACAGTCAGCTGTTGTTGGTGGTGTTACTGGTGCTGTTGATAATTTTGCTACTGTCATGTTACTGTTTTCATCACTGCTGGTGCTGCTGCTGCTGTAGCTGGTGTTGCTGTTACTGGTGCTGCTGTTACTGGTGCTGCTGTTACTGGTGCTACTGTCATGGTGTTGATACTACTAGTGTTTTCATCACTGCTGGTGCTGCTG
>WNWK01018665.1:0-39418 GCA_009830355.1 Cherax destructor | reverse complement strand
AAAGTAACACTTATTAAAAACAGATTTTTGTTAATAGACTTAATAAATGCTTATAGCTTTTCTCCCAAAAATTTTACTTGGGTGTCAGGGATTGTTGGGCAACAAAGAAAAGAAATTTTAAAAAAGTTTCAAAACAATTCCTCCCTTCACAAACAGCTGGTTTGGGACCCCGAGGAAACAATGCTGGGATGGTGGGTGTTTTTGGGGGGGAAACCCTGGGAAGGCGGGTGGTTCCCCAGCTGTTCCACAACATTAGCACCAGCCGCTGGGGGAAAAGGTTATTTGTTTTTTTTTTCCCCCTGGGGGCAAAGTTTTTCAGGATAGAAAAGATAAAAAGTTTTAAAGCATTCTAAAGCAGCATTTGGTGGAGAACCCAGGTTTCCCGGGTTTTTCCACCCTCTGGGTTTAACATTTTGGGGGTTATCCTGGGGGTTCCCTTTCTGGGATAACACTTTGGGGTTATCCTAGGTTCTCACAATCTTGGCGATAATCAAATGTAACATTTTTATCCCTGAATAAACTTAGTTTGTAAATAAAAAAATTTTTTTTCCTCAAAAGAGGATTCTTAGAGGGTAAATAAAAGGGTTTACATTTAAAATTTCATTTGAGGGGCTTAAAAAGGAGCAAGGTGGTTATCCCCATGTTTTGAACCCTGGTAAAATTTTTTCGTTTGACTGATAAAGTTCACGTTGGCTTTCCCCCAAAAAACATTTGTCTCCAGATTAAACATTTGGGTTTGGACATAGCCACCTCAGTAGGACCCCCGACTCATTTTTTTAACCAAGGGGCCCCGCACCCAAAATTTTTTCCCCCCAGCAACCGCAAAAGGTTTACCCCGTTTAGATAAAATGTCCCGGGAAATTTTTTTCAACCGTACAAAAAAATTACAAAAAAAAAGTCGAAAATGAGGGCCCTTATTGTTTTTTTAAGGGGAATTAAAATTTGAAAATTTTTGAAAAATAAAACAGGGAAATTTTAGCATATTTTTTTCTTTTTCAAAAATGTTTTTTCTTTTTATTTAAAACGAATTTTTTCCCAAAAGGAATAATGTAAAATAGACTAGTCCTTTTACACCCCCAAAAATTTACAAAAGTTTTTAAAAAAATCCACAAAAAAGGGTTTAATTTTTGGGGACCTTTCAAAATTTAAGGGTTCCACTGAAAATTAAATAAACCCCAATAATTTTTTAGTTTTAAAGGGCCTTGGGGAATAATTTTTAGAATAAGCTCCCCACCCCAATGGCATGCCAGTGGCCCCGCTTTAATTTTTATAATTGAAAATTAAACAATAACTATGTATACTTGTAATTTTTTAACAAAAAAAAATAATTATTATATTTTTATTATTATTATTATTATTATTATTATTATTATTATAGATTATCATACATAGCAGCAATGTGTAAAAAACCTGGGATCCCAAAAAAGTCAGGGGGTTTTTTTATTTCCTTTAGTCCATTTAACCCATTCGGGGTCCAAGGCCATTTTTGGAAAAGGGCCCGTGTCCAAGAATTTTAAAAAAAAAAAAAAAAAAAAACTTATTTTTTTATGAAATGGGTTAAAAATCTTTTCTGAAGGTAATTTAAAAAAAATACGAAAATTTGGGTTGAAAAATTTAAAATTAGCTAGCAATTTTTATGGGGGAAAAATTTACAACGCATTGTGACTTTTTATTATTTTAGGGCAATTACATTATTCCAGCCACTCAAGTTCTTTGCCATTTTACCAGTAAATTTCCCATTTAAAGATTGAGCACAAGAAACCCCAGTCAACGTTTCAATAAAAAAAAGGGGTTGGGAAAATTGGAATTTAGCCAATTTTAAATCCCAAAATTCAAAATATTCCAATTTCAAAAAAGGGGCATAATAAACAATGCAGGGGGATTCCTGGCACTAAACTAACATTTTTCCCGTTATTAGGGTTTTGTTTTCAGTCTTTACAAATTAATTCCATTTTTTTTTTTTATTCACATAATGAATTTTTATTCAAACCAAAAAAAAGGGAAAATTTTTCTGTTATGCAATATTTAAAAAATTGTAAAAAAATATCACCAATTTAAAAACGATATTAGACCCACCACGGCGCGAAGGGCGTGGTGGGGGTCGCTTGTTTATCTAACATAGGTAAAAATTTAAATTTTAAATTTTTAGTCTATTTTTTAAACCATTTGCAAAACTAAACCAATCGAAAACACTTATATTTAAAAATATCTTCCATTCCCATCAAATGAGACAAAGAAAAGAAATACAACTATACAAAGTACAGTCATCCCCTTGGTTTTTTTTTTAATCCATTCCAGATGGATCAGCAAAACCAAAATGGGTGAAAACTAAAACTTTTTTCCCCCATAAGAAATAAGGGAAATTCAATTAATTGTTCCGAAAACCAAATTTTGGGAAAAAAAAAAATTGGGGGGCCTTAAAGATAAAATTTACATGCAAAAATGAATGAACTTATGTCCCATTTTATTTTGGAAGACTGATGTTGCTGGATGGAAGAGAGGGGAGGGGGAGGGGGAATAGAGGCTATTTTTTGGGAAGGGGGAACCCCCTTCCCCAAAAGGGAAATTTTAGAAAAGTCCTTACCCGGGGGTCATTTCCCCTGCATGCCTGTTACACTCCCCCCCCTGCCTGCTACACTCTCTCCCTGCCTTCTACTCTCCCCCCCGATTATGCTACACCCTGCATCCCTTTACACCCCTGCATCCCTCTACACCCTGCATCCCCACACTCCCTGCATCCCTCCACACCCCCTGCATACCCACCCCTGCAACCTGCTACACCCCCTGCATACCCGTTACACTCCTGCATACCTCCCACCTCCCTGAAATACATGCTACACCCTGCATACATGTTTCACCCCCCAAACATGCTATACCCCCTGCAACATGCTTACCCTGCAAAATGCTACACCCCCTGCATACATGCTACACTCACCCCTGCATGCATGCTACACCCCCTCATGCCTGCTACACTCTTAAACTCCATCATGTTTTTTACTTTCTTTCCAAAGGACTGGCACTAGGACCCTTTCTTTGGGCCCAGGGTAGCTTATTTAGGAGTCACACAATAATAAAGGGCCAAAAAACAATGAATTGTTATTAAATGTTTATGCAAGCATAAACAATGCTGGGACGGGTGACAATGTGTGGGGGAGGTGCGTGGTGGCTGGCCCCCGGCCTTTGTATGTGCCCTGGGGAAGGTTCGACCATCGGCAAAACTGAGAAAATTTTCCCAAAAAAGGATCAAAAACCAAAATCGGTGAAAACGGGAGAAACCGAAAACCAAGGGATGACTGTATAAAAAACACCCCAAAGTCATTTTTTAATAAAAAATTGGGGTTTATTTTTTTTTTTCTCTCATTATGACTGTGCTGCGGGGATTTGTTTTATGGGTGCACACTTACCAAAAAGATGTATTCTCTCATATATGGGCCCATATTTGCTGCTCAAACCCTTATCGGGAGTGAACTGAGCTCATGACGTAGAACTACGGCAGGGAAACCCCAAAAGGGTTAATACAGTGGCCCCCCCGTTTTTCGTAAACCCGAAAACGTACATTTATGTAAGTATAATATTGTCCGTGCTTGTGGAAAAATATTTTTTGGGGGCTGAAATAGACCCCCCCCACGTGACATTTTTCCCTTTAAAGGGGGTAAATTGTTTGGTAATTAAATTACAGACTTCAGGGGAAGTTTTCTGGGGGCCATTTTTACCTTAATATTTATACACTGTAGGAGATATATGTTTTTATACTATAAAAAATATACCAGGAATAAGGTAAAAAAAAATTTACTTTTACAAGTTTTAGCTAAAAAATAAAAAAAAAATTCCCCCCCCCTTTCTGTCGCCAATTCAAGGGACCTTTTGGGCCTTTTTCTTGAACTGGCCCCAAAGCTATGACTGGCTTTGACATTTCAGGCAGTCTTTCCCTTTCCTTTTTGTGCAATAAAAAGGGGTTTAAAAAACCGGCCCCTGGGGCTGTGGGTACTACAAAGTTGTGCTTCCCCTTCCCCCAAAACTATGAAATTTGGTTCCCAGCCCTTGACAAAATTGGCAACAAGATATTCTGGACACTGTTTGTGAGCAATTTTATAAACTTTATTTAGCTTAAGTTGTCTTACTCTGTCTTCAATATTCAGCATATCCACTTGTTGTAATTCATCCTGGCCTACATGTTCTCTTGGACCCAGGTCCAGGATGAATCTTGGACCCAGGTCCAGGATGAATCTTACCATTTTGTTTTGGGTGATTTGCAGTTTATCTTTCATTTTTTTTTTTCAAGGCAGAGTACCATGAAGAACAAGCGTAGTCAATATGACATTGTATAAGGCCTAGACATAGGGTCCTGCGAGCCTCGGTAGGTAGACACTGTGCTTGTCTGTAGAGGAACTTCAGTCTGGCATTCGCTTTCTTTACTACACTGTACCCTATCAATTCTCCTGACATGCATGGGTCAAAGGGGATTCCCAGATATTTTACTGAGGAAACTGAAGTGATGGATTCCCCATTACACCGGACATTAAAATTATTTACCCTTCTCAGTTTATATTTCGTGCCAAAGAGTATGGCTTCTGTTTTCCCGAGATGTAACGATAGTTTGTTGCTGCAGGACTACAGTTCCAGTGTTAATACATTAGCTGTATCTTGTGGGTCTTTACCTGACACTAACAGAGCACTGTCATCTGCATACAGTAGGAGTTTGCACTTGACACTGATGGGTATGTCATTTACATAACACAGGAATAATAAAGGACCCAGAATACTAGCTTGGGGAACTCCACATGCTATCAGCAGTGGTTCTGATTCTGTTTTGTTGATTTTGACAATTTGTTTCCTGTTGCTAAGATAGGACTTAAACCTATCTGTGGAACCTTGAAGTTTCTTACATAATACAGTGGTACCCCGACTTACGATGGTCCCCAAACACACCCTTTTATGTAAGTTTATTTTTTTAAATGCTTTTGTAAGTGTAATTTTGGAGGTCTAAAGGACTAGTCTATTTTACATCATTTCTTATGGAGATAAATTGTTTGGTAATGGCACTTGAACAGCATTCTGGAATGAAAAAATATCGTAAGTCGGGGTACCACTGTATATTGTGGTTGACAGTATCGAAGGCCTTTTGCAAGTCTAAAGTTACCATTCCTATGAGGTTCTCTATAGACATTTCAGTTCTCATGTAATCCATCAGATTAATTAGGGAGGTTTCGGTTGAGTAAGATCTCCTAAAGCCTGATTGGTAACTATGGAGAATGTTGCTGTCACAAAGATACTTAACTACTTGACAGTACACCGCCCACTCTAGAATTTTGGATATTACACTGAGTATACTAACAGGCCTATAGTTGCTGACATCAGACCTACTATTTTTCTTGAAGATAGGAGTAACTCTGGCCTCCTTGAACCCCTATGGCACTGTATTAGTGGTGATGGACAAATTTATTATGTGAGCAATGGGGATTGCCAGTTCAGAGGCACCATCTTTTAGAAACTTAGACGGGATGTTATCTAGGCCAGTGCTCTTAGTTGGGTTTAACCTGCTTAGTTCTTTTTGCACGAAGTCATGAGATACACTTACTAGTTGACAACTGTTTGGAGTTACCCCTTTATTGGTATACAGTCAACCCCCAGTTTTCGTGATTAATCCATTCCAGAGGGCATCATGAACACCGAATATCACGAACTCCGAATCTATTTTCCCCATAAGAAATAATGGAAATAAAATTAATCCGTTCCAGACACCCAAAAGTATTAAAATAATATATTTTTGTACATTAAATATACATTAAATTACACAATAAACAATGAGAAATAATTAAATATAGTACAATAACATGTCACTTACCTTTATTGAAGAGTTTTTGATGTGTGGAAGGTGGAAGGAGGGGAGAGGATGGAGGAGTTGCTAGTGTTTGGAAGGGGAATCCCCTTCCATCAACACTGCAGGAACCAAGTTCGTTTCTGGGGTTACTGGCCTTTTTCTTTTAATGCATGAATGCTATACTCCCTGCATGAATGCTACACTCCCTGCATGAATGCTACACTCCCTGCATGGATGCTACACTCCCTGCATGAATGCTACACTCCCTGCATGAATGCTACACTCCCTGCATGGATGCTACACTCCCTGCATGAATGCTACACTCCCTGCATGAATGCTACACTCCCTGCATGAATGCTACACTCCCTGCATGGATGCTACACTCCCTGCATGAATGCTACACTCCCTGCATGAATGCTACACTCCCTGCATGGATGCTACACTCCCTGCATGAATGCTACACTCCCTGCATGAATGCTACACTCCCTGCATGGATGCTACACTCCCTGCATGAATGCTACACTCCTGCATGAATGCTACACTCCCTGCATGAATGCTACACTCCCTGCATGGATGATACACTCCCTGCATGAATGCTACACTCCCTGCATGAATGCTACATTCCCTGCATGGATGCTACACTCCCTGCATGGATGCTACACTCCCTGCATGAATGCTACACTCCCTGCATGAATGCTACACTCCCTGCATGGATGCTACACTCCTGCATGGATGCTACACTCCCTGCATGAATGCTACACTCCCTGCATGAATGCTACACTCCCTGCATGGATGCTACACTCCC
Source organism: Cherax destructor (assembly GCA_009830355.1). NCBI lineage: Eukaryota > Metazoa > Arthropoda > Malacostraca > Decapoda > Parastacidae > Cherax > Cherax destructor. The sequence continues at coordinate 32,792 of WNWK01018665.1, read as the reverse complement.
TGCATGAATGCTACACTCCCTGCATGAATGCTACACTCCCTGCATGAATGCTACACTCCCTGCATGGATGCTACACTCCCTGCATGAATGCTACACTCCCTGCATGAATGCTACACTCCCTGCATGAATGCTACACTCCGGCATGGATGCTACACTCCCTGCATGGATGCTACACTCCCTGCATGAATGCTACACTCCCTGCGTGAATGCTACACTCCCTGCATGGATGCTACACTCCCTGCATGGATGCTACACTCCCTGCATGAATGCTACACTCCCTGCATGAATGCTACACTCCCTGCATGAATGCTACACTCCCTGCATGAATGCTACACTCCCTGCATGAATGCTACACTCCCTGCATGAATGCTACACTCCCTGCATGAATGCTACACTCCCTGCATGAATGCTACACTCCATGCATGAATGCTACACTCCCTGCATGAATGCTACACTCCCTGCATGAATGGTACACTCCCTGCATGAATGATACACTCTCTGCATGAATGATACACTCCCTGCATGAATGATAGACTCCCTGCATGAATTATACATTCCCTGCATGAATGCTACACTCCCTGCATGAATGCTACACTCCCTGCATGAATGCTACACTCCCTGCATGAATGCTACACTCCCTGCATGAATGCTACACTCCCTGCATGAATGCTACACTCCCTGCTTGAATGATACACTCCCTGTATGAATGCTTCACTCCCAGTATGAATGCTACACTCCCTGCATGAATGCTACACTCCCTGCATGAATGCGTCACTCCCTGCATCCCTGCTACACTCTTTACCACAGGGCTGGCACTAGGAGCTTTCTTGGGCCCATGGTGGCTTATTTAGCAGTTTCAAGCACTAAAAACAGTGGAATAATGACAATATTCTGGTATGAATGCGTGGGTGGTGGTCGCTTTCGCTTGTAAACAATAGCAAATCTGAGTGGATTTGCGAACACCGAACCAAAATTTTCCCGAAAAAATATCATGAACACTGATTTTCACGAACTCCGATGCTCACAAACTCCTGGGGTTGACTGTAGTATGTTTTAAACTTATCAGAGTCTGTGTTAAAGGTATTTGATGCAGCTGGTAGCTTACTTTCTAGTGTTGATGCGACAGTTGTGTAGTATGAATTAAAACAATTTGCCACTTTAGTTGTTTCGTGGCATACCTCGTTATCAACATTTAGGATTATGTTAGATCTATCTAAGGGTTTATGGCTATACCCCAACTGTTTGAGTTGTTGCCAGAGCTTTGTAGGGTTATTCTTGTACTCTTCAATTTTTGAGCAATAGTACCTTGCCTTTGTGCCTTTTATAAGCCTCTGCACTCTGTTCCTCACCCTTTGGAATTCATTTAGTGCTGCAATATCCTGTCTGTTTGCCTTAAATCTTTTTATCAACTGGTCTCTGAATTTCATATTATCTAATATCTCAGTAGTCATCCAGGATTCAGTTCTTCATTTAATCCTAACCTCTTAACTGGTGCAATATTATCAAGGATGGCAGTGAACATTGTTTTGAATTTTTTCCAGGCATCATTTACGTCCGAGCAACTTGTTATCACTGACCAGTCACAATTGTGTAGCATATTTACCAGTGTATCTTTACTGTAGTTTCTAGTTGACCTAACTTTTATTGTCTTGTGTAGGCCTATCTGTTCCCTAGTGATTTTCCTGGTACAGTAAATGATGAAATGATCACTAAGGCCTGTGGTAATGACCCCTGACTGACTAATGTTCTCAGAGCAGTTACAAAGTATGTTGTCAATTAGGGTGGTTGAGAACTGTGTGATCCGGGTTGGTGTATTAATTAGTTGCGTGTAACTATTTAAATCCAGAATTTGCTTATATCTTTTACATAGCCCATTACAGTGGACCCTCGGTTAACGAATACCCCGGAAATCGTGCAATTATGTAAGTATAATTTTGTAAGTTCTTGTGGAAGTGTATTTTTGGGGGTCTGAAATAGACTAACCTACGTGAAATTTTTCCTTAAGGGAGTAAATTCGTTCGGTAATGGCACTTGAGCAGACTTCAGGAGTGAAGTTTTACGAAACTCGGGGTCCACTGTATTTTGCTGTTGAAAACAGATATTGAAGTCTCCTAGTATTACTGTCTCATCATTGTTATCAAGTCCTGACAAGACTCTCGAAAAGTCCTCTAAGAACTGGTCATGGGTGTGAGGGTGATAACTAGTTCCTACTAAGATGGGTTTGGTCTTGGGAAGCAACACTTCGAACCATAGAATCTCCAGTTTATTGTCATTTAAATCAGGTCTTGGATTATAGGCTAAGTCGTTCCTTATGTAGGCACATACCCCACCACCTTTTCTATTCCTATCTAAGCGTTTTATGTTGTAACCTTCTATTTTGACCTCGTTGTCAGTCACTGTATCATCCAACGAGGATTCCGAGATGGATATAACTGCCGCTCTAGTTCTGTTAGCTAGAATCCTAATCTCTGCCAATTTTGGAGGAAGTGACCTCTCATTGACATGAATAAAGTAAAGGCCTGTTGTTATAAAACAGTCATAATCATCAATACAGTGGTACCTCGAGTTACAATATTTTTTCGTTCGAGAATGCTGTTCAAGTGCCATTACCAAACGAATTTATCCCCATAAGGAATAATGTAAAATAGACTAGTCCTTTTACACCCCCAAAAATATACCTACAAAAGCATTTAAAAAAATAAACTTACATAAAAGGGCGATTTTGGGGACCATCGTAACTCGAGGTACCACTGTATATGGTAAGGGGTCATTAGCATTAAAAATTGGTAAATCAATGTCATCATTGCTAAAGGGTAACTGTGCCAAAGTGCATTTGTTACAAACAAAATGAAATCTGGCACCATTACCATAATTGAACACACATCCATTATTCACCCACCCCTTACACATATCACATATGGTTAGTTTACTGTTCTTCTTTTGTACCTTAGTACAGTGTATACATATGTCTGGTGGTGTCTGAGATATTAAGAATGGTTCTATTGTCTTTGCATTACATATAGAGTTAAGGTTATCATTACTAGCTACTAGACTGTCATTACCACCATGGCTTATCTGCCTGTTTTGTACCAAGTCCTTTTCCGGGGTTACTTCCTTCCTTGTCTTTTGCTGTCACAGTACATTCATTACTTACTTTAAAATATTTGTTAGTCTTAATGTAGGAGAGAGATGTTTAGTATTTATTTGTAGGAATTCAGTATAGGTAGCCTGTAGACGTAGGTACACGTATGTAGCCCCCACCCGGGGCTTCACTACACAGCCATATTATTACACTATACAGCCATATTATTACCATGTTCACTGACTTTAATCGTTTCTAACAACTACCTTTAGATGTCATCATAAACAAAGGGAGAAGTAATGAATAATTCATACCGAGAATTGTAAACAAATGCGTACGATAGGCGGTTACTGCACCAGAAACCAGAGTTAAAGTTTTCTCTAACACTGCATCAGAGAAAACGTAATGTTTACTCTCCACCCAACTCACCACTCAATAGCATATAAACATTGTATCAATGTTTATATGCTATATGATATGTAACATGTTTCTTATATAATTTTGAAGAAAATATAAGAGATGGAGTAATGAAAATGTCTATGTTAACCCGTAAACGGTCCAAACGTATATATACGTTTAGTACGCCAGTGGCCGAATATTTTGAAAAAAAACATTTTTTATAGAAATAAAGAGGACATTTTTGTAAATGTTATAGGATAAAAATAAATTTTTTAGGGTCAGTACTTAACGAGATATGAGGCCGTGAAGATGGCACTTGACAATCACCTGACTGCAACATGGAGCACTGCCGCTTGCAGAAATTGTACATATTTACCATTTTTTACATTTTTTTTACTTTTCTTTGTTTTTATGATAAGATACTTACATTTTATTGTAAATCTTTTGATTTCAATGACAATTGTTGTTTATACACCAATATTATATACAAAATTATTATCATACTATCACAAACACACATGTACACACTGATAGGTGATTTTGCACAACTGGCTGAATCACATTCTATTATCTACAACTATATACAAGTATTTTCATGTCCCACTTATGTTTCTAGAAGTCCACAATTGTATGATTGTAACTGGTCCTACCATGTGGTACCCAGGCGGCCAGGATTTTTAACCCAGCGCACACGGAGTGCGCAGACCCATTCTCTCATGTCTAGGTGACTCAGGCCTATCATGCCAATTTTGAAGGAATGAAAAATAAAACGTTAATATGTATATGTTTGGGGCAGTAGCCGTACTAATGTATATATACGTGTGGACCGTTTACGGGTTAACCTAAAATAAATCATTTAACCTAAAATAAGACATTTGTTTGAGCTTGGTGTGGGGAAGTACCCTGGCTGATTTGTGTGGGGAAGTATCCTGACTAGTGTGGGAAAGTACCCTGCCTGGTGTGGGGAAGTACATTGCCTGGTGTGGGAAAGTATCCTGCCTGGTGTGGGGAAGTACCCTGCCTGGTGTGGGGAAGTACCCTGCCTGGTGTAGGGAAGTACCCTGGCTGATTTGTGTGGGGAAGTACATTGCCTGGTGTGGGGAAGTACCCTGCCTGGTGTGTTCTTTCTTGAATTCTATCATGTTTCTCGCCTTCTTTAGTAAAGAGCTGGCACTAGGAGCTTTCTTTGGGTCCATGGTGGCTTATTTAGCAGTTGCAAACACTAAAACGAATGGAATAATGACAAAATATATGGTATGAATGCGTGGGTGGCGGTCACTCGCTGGTAAACAATGGCACACTGACGCTCAATGTGGTGTTTATGTGCCCAGGCAGCTGGGAGGCCACGCAGATGCGTTTCAGACAACCACCGATTTTTAAGTTAATTTTCAAATTTCAAGTCAATATTTTGCCGAAAAAAGCGGACGATTTTCAAATTCGCCAATCTTCAAGGGAGACGATTTTCAAGGGTCCACTGTATGTATATATCATCTTTCTATGTTATTAATATTGTTTATTATGTCATATTAGATGAATTGTGATACATAAATAAACCATAGAGCTGATATTAGTGTCAAATTGAAGCATTTTGTCCTGCCTCCCAACAATAAACTCGCCTCCCTCTCTCCTCCTCTCCATCTTCCATACACCAACAAGAGTCGCCAATAAAGGTAAGTGTGATGTTAAATGTTCATTTATACATGTTATTAAGAACATAAGTAAGAAGGAACACTGCAGCAGGCCTACGGGCCCATGCGAGGCAAGTCCAAGTCTCCAACAGGCTTAAGCCAATGCCCCGACCCAGCCAGGTCAGGTTACATTCACTTAAGGAATGAGCACTGCATCTGACCTAGTAGCACAAGCTAGTCAGGACCAACTCACACCCAACTGCACCCACTCATATAATTATCTAGCCTACCACCTGGAGCTACCGTCTAAAGGTAGTCAGGTCACTACCACTTAAGGAATTAGCACGGCAACTGACCTGGTAGTACAAGCTAGTCAGGTCCAAACTCACACCCACCCACACCCACTCATGTATTTATCTAACCTATTTTTAAAACTACACAACATCTTAGCATCTATGACGGTACTCGGGAGTTTGTTCCATTCATCCACAACTCACAACTCTATTACCAAACCAGTACTTTCCTATATCCTTATTGAATCGGAACTTTTCCAACTTGAAACCATTGCTGCGAGTCCTGTCTTGGCTGGATATTTTCAGCACGCTATTTACATCCCCTTTATTTATTCATGTTTTCCATTTATACACCTTAATCATATCCCCCCTAATTCTACGCCTTTCTAGAGAGTGCAGATTCAGGGCCCTCAGTCTATCCTCATAGGGAAGATTTCTGATACATGGAATCAAGTTTGTCATCCTCCTCTGTACATTTTCCAGTGCATTTATATCCATTCTGTAATACGGTGACCAAAACTGTGCAGCATAATCTGAATGAGGCCTAACCAAAGATATATAGAGTTGAAGAACAACCTGAGGACTTCTATTATTTATACTTCTTGATATGAAGCCAAGGATTCTGTTAGCTTTATTGCAAACACTTGTGCACTGTTGTCTTGGCTTCATATTACTACTAACCAGAACTCCTAAATCCTTCTCGCAATTACAAGTAATAAGATCTACATTATTCAGTTTATATGAGGCATGGTTATTGTCCTGCCCAACATTTAGAACTTTGCATTTGTTTACATTAAACTGCATCTGCCACTTCTCCGACCACTGCATCAGTCTATTCAAATCATCCTGGAGTGCTCTAATGTCTTTATTTGAATGAATTGGACGGCCTATTTTTGTGTCATCAGCAAATTTACTTATGTTGCTATTTATTCCCTCATCTATGTCATTTATGTAAATTGTAAACAACAGGGGGCCCAAAACTGACCTCTCTGGAACACCGCTTGAGACGTGCCCCCATTCTGATTTCTCTCCATTTATGCAAACTCTCTGCCGCCTATTTGTCAACCATATACACAATATCATATTCATTACCATGATCTATCTCCTCAAACACCTTAGTGAAAAAAGTTAGTAAATTCGTAAAACCGTGTTGAGATTCATTAATCAATTTAAGCTTTTCAAGATGGCTACGAATTACCTCGGCAATTATTTTTTTTTTTTTTTTTTATTAACACATCGGCCGATTCCCACCAAGGCAGGGTGGCCCGAAAAAGAAAAACTTTCATCATCATTCACTCCATCACTGTCTTGCCAGAGGGGTGCTTTACACTACAGTTATAAAACTGCAACATTAACACCCCTCCTTCAGAGTGCCGGCACCGTACTTCCCATCTCCAGAACTCATCTTCGGCCTGCCGGTTTCCTGAATCCTTCATAAATGTTACTTTGCTCACACTCCAACAGCACGTCAAGTATTAAAAACCATATGCCTCCATTCACTCCTATCAAATACGCTCACACATGCTTGCTGGAAGTCCAAGCCCCTCGCACACAAAACCCATCCATCCTCTACACTCGGTCTACCATTGTCACTTCTAAATTCCTTATACCTGCCCAGTAAACTGCTGTACTTACCTATTTGTGATTGCAGGGTCGAGTACAGCCCGCCCACAGTATTGAAGAACCACTTGAGCCTCTTAAAAGAGTTCTAGTCCAGCTATGAACACTCTCTTTACCCTCCTCCAACCTTTCCTAGGCCGACCCCTACCCCGCCTTCCTCCACTACAGATTTATACACTCTCGAAGTCACTCTGTCTCGTTCCATTCTCTCTACATGTCCAAACCCCTCAACAACCCCTCCTCAGCTCTCTGGACAATCGTTTTGGTAATCCCGCACCTCCTCCTAATTTCCAAACTCCGAATTCTCTGCATTATATTCACACCACACATTGACCTCAGACATGACATCTCCACTGCCTCCAGCCTTCTCCTCGTTGCAACATTCATCACCCATGCTTCACACCCATATAAGAGCGTTGGTATAACTATACTCTCATACATTCCCTCTTTACTTCCATGGACAAGGTTCTTTGTCTCCACAGACTCCGAAGTGCTCCACTCACCCTTTTCCCTCATCAATTCTATGATTCACCTCATCCTTCATAGACCCATTCGCGACATGTCCACTCCCAAATATCTGAATACATTCACCTCCTCCATACTCTCTCCCTCCAATCTGATATCCAATCTTTCGTCACCTATTCTTTTTGTTATCCTCATCACCTTACTCTTTCCTATATTCACTTTCAATTTTCTTCTTTTACACACCCTACCAAATTCATCCACCAACCTCTGCAACTTCTCTTCAGAATCTCCCAAAGCACAGTGTCATCAGCAAAAAGCAACTGTGACAACTCCCACTTTGTATTTGCTTCTTATCTTTTAGCCCAACACCTCTTGCCAAGACCCTCGCATTCACTTCTCTTACAACCCCATCTATAAATATATTGAACAACCACGGTGACATCACACATCCTTGTCTAAGGCCCACTTTTACTGGGAAATAGTCCCTTCCCTCCTACACACTCTAACCTGAGCCTCACTATGCTCATAAAAACTCTTCACTGCTTTCAGTATCCTTCCTCCTATTCCATACACCTGCAACATCTGCCACATTGCCCCCTATCTACCCTATCATACGCCTTTTCCAAATCCATAAATGCCACAAAAACATCTTTACCCTTATCCAAATACTGTTCACCTATATGTTTCACTGTAAACACTTGGTCTACACACCCCTACCTTTCCTAAAGCCCCTTGTTCATCTGCTATCCTGCATTCTGTCTTACTTTAATTCTTTCAATAATAACTCTACCATACACTTTACCAGGTACACTCAACAGACTTATTCCCTATAATTTTTGCACTCTCTTTTGTCCCCTTTGCCTTTATTCAAAGGAACAATACACGCTCTCTGCCAATCCCTAGGTACCTTACCCTCTTCATACATTTATTAAATAATAGCACCAACCACTCCAAAACTATATCCCCACCTGCTTTTAACATTTCTATCTTTATCCCATCAATCCCAGCTGCCTTACCCCTTTCATTCTACCCACTGCCTCACGAACTTCCCTACACCCACAACTGGTTCTTCCACACTCCTACAAGATGTTATTCCTCCTTGCCCTACACACGAAATCACAGCTTCCCTGTCTTCATCAACATTTAACAACTCCTCAAAATATTCTCTCCATCTTCCCTATACAGTGGTACCTCGACTTACGATGCTATCATCTTACGTTATATTCGATAACCGATATTTATAACGTAAGAAATTTGAATGCGACTTACGTTGTTTGATTCGTCTAACGACATTCGTACCGGACGTGTCCGCTGGCGCCCAGCTAGCGCACTCCAGGGAGCGTCAGTGTGCTATTGTTTACAAGTGAGAGCGACCACCCACCCACACCCACGCATTCATACCAGTATATTGTCATTATTCCACTGTTTTTAGTGCTTGCAACTGCTAAATAAGCCACCATGGGCCCCAAGAAAGCTCCTAGTGCCAAGCCTGTGGTAAAGAATGTGCAGGGAGTGAAGCATTCATGCAGGGAGTATAGCATTTATGCAGGGAGTGTGAGCATGCAGGAGGTAGCAAGATTGAGGTGTCAGGGATGCAGGGAGTGTAGCAGGCATGCAGGAGTGTAGCATGCAGGAGGTAGCAGATGCAGGGAGTGTAGCAAGATGCAGGAGTGTAGCAGGGATGCAGGGAGTGTAGCAGGATGCAGGGAGTGTAGCAGGATGCAGGGAGTGTAGCAGGATGCAGGGAGTGTAGCAAGGATGCAGGGAGTGTGCAAGGATGCAGAGTGAGGAGTGTAGCAGGGAGGTAGCAAGGATGCAGGGAGTGTAGCAAGGATGCAGGGAGTGTAGCAAGGATGCAGGGAGTGTAGCAGGGATGCAGGGAGTGTAGCAGGGATGCAGGGAGTGTAGCAGGGATGCAGGGAGTGTAGCAAGGATGCAGGGAGTGTAGCAAGGATGCAGGGAGTGTAGCAGGGATGCAGGGAGTGTAGCAAGGATGCAGGGAGTGTAGCAAGGATGCAGGGAGTGTAGTAGGCATGCAGGAGTGTAGCATTCATGCAGGGAGTGTAGCATTCATGCAGGGAGTGTAGCATTCATGCAGGGAGTGTAGCATTCATGCAGGAGTGTAGCATTCATGCAGGGAGTGTAGCATTCATGCAGGGAGTGTAGCATTCAAAAAAAAAGGCCAGTAACCCCAGAAAAGAACTTGGTACCTGCAGTGTTAATGGAAGGATTCCCTTCCAAACACTAGCATACTACTCTATCTTCTCCCCTCCTCCCGTCCTCCACACATCAACAACTCTTCAATAAATGTAAGTGACATGTTATTGTTCAATATTTGCATGTGTATTTAGATATTCTTTATTAAATTGTGTATTATTTAATGTCCAAAAGTTCTAAAAAATATTTTATTTAACTACTTTTGGAAGTCTTGGACGGATTAAATTTATTTCCATTATTTCTTATGGGGAAAATTGATTCGTCTAACGATTGTTTCGTCTTAAGATATGCCCTCTCTGACGGATTAATATCGTAAGTCGAGGTACCACTGTACCTCTAACTCTCCATTTAATAACTCTCCTCTCCTATTTTTAACTGTCAAATCCATTTGTTCTCTAGGCTTCCTCAACTTATTAATCTCATTCCAAAACTTTTTCTTATTTTCAACAAAATTTGCTGATAACATCTCACCCACTCTCTCATCTGCTCTCTTTTTACATTGCTTCACCACTCTTTTAACCTCTCTTTTTCTCTCCATATACTCTTCCCTCCTTGCATCACTTCTACTTTGTAAAAACCTCTCATATGCTAACTTTTTCTCCTTACTACTCTTCTACATCATCATTCCACTAATCGCTCCTCTTCCTCCCGCACCCACTCGCCTGTAACCACAAACTTCTGCTGAACACTCTAACACTACATTTTTAAATCTACCCCATACATTTTCTGACCCCATTGCCTACACTCTCACTAGCCCATCTATCCTCCAATAGTTGTTTATATCTTACCCTAACTGCCTCCTCTTTTATTTTATAAACCTTCACCTCTCTCTTACTTACTGATTCTATTTTCCTTGTATCCCATCTACCTTTTACTCCCACTGTAGCTATAACTAAAAGTGATCTGATATATCTGTGGCCCTCTATAAACATGTACATCCTGAAGTCTACTCAGCAGTCTTTTATCTACCAATACATAGTCCAACAAACTACTGTCATTACGCCCTACATCATATCTTGTATACTTATTTATCCTCTTTTTCTTAAAATATGTATTACCTATAACTAAACCCCTTTCTATACAAAGTTCAATCAAAGGGCTCCCATTATCATTTACACCTGGCACCCCAAACTTACCTACTACACCCTCTCTGCATGTTTCTCCCACTTTAGCATTTAGGTCCTCTACCACAATTACTCTCTCATTTGGTTCAAAAGTTCCTATACATTCGCTTAACATCTCCCAAAATCTCTCTCTCCTCTACACTCCTCTCTTCTCCAGGTGCATACACGCTTATTATGACCCACTTTTCGCATCCGACCCTTATTTTAATCCACTTAATCCTTGAATTTACACATTCATATTCCCTCTTTCCTTCCATAACTGATCCTTCAACATTATTGCTACCCTTCCTTAGCTCTAACTCTCTCAGATACTCCTGACTTAATCCCATTTATTTCTCCCCACTGAAACTCGCCTACCCCTTCAGCTTTGTTTCGCTTAGGCCAGGACATCCAACTTCTTTTCATTCATAACATCGGCAGTCATCTCTTTCTTATCATCCGCACTACATCCACGCACATTCAGACAACCCAGTTTTATAAAGTTTTTCTTCTTCTCTTTTTTAGTAGATTTGTACAGGAGAAGGGGTCACTAGCCCATTGCTCCCGGCATCTCAGTCGCCTCATACGACACGCATTGCTTACGGAGGAAAGATTCTTTTCCACTTCCCCATGGACAATAGAGAAAATAAAAAGAACAAGAGCTATTAAGAGAAAGAAGAAAAACCTAGATGTGTGTATGTATATATATGCATGTGTATGCCAGTGTAGTGTGACCTAAAGTGTAATTAGAAGTAGCTAGATATACCTGTTATCCAGCGTGTTTATGAGACAGAAAAAAGACACCAGCAATCCTACCATCATGTAAAACAGTTTCAGGTTTCTGTTTCACAGTCACCTGGCAATTATTGACTCCATAAATTTACCAACTATGGAGGTAAGGCTTATTGGTCTATAGTTCGAAGCTAAGGACCTGTCACCTGCCTTGTAAATAGGTATTACATTTGCCCTGTTCCACTTGTCTGGCACTATGGCAGTTTGTAGTGATATATTGAAAAGATTTGCCAAAGGTTTGCTAAGTTCCTCTTTACATTCCTTTAAAACTCTTGCAAACAGTTCATCAGGGCCTGGGGATTTGTTAGGGTTTAATTTCTCTATTTGTCTGAGGACCATGTCACTAGTTACCCCAATCGAGCATAGTCTATTATCTTCCTGTTCTACATAATTTATTATTTCTGGAATTCTCTATTTGTCTGAGGACCATGTCACTAGTTACCCCAATCGAGCATAGTCTATTATCTTCCTGTTCTACATAATTTATTATTTCTGGAATTCCGCTAGTATCTTCTTGAGTAAAAACTGAAAGGAAGTAAGTATTGAAAATTTTACACATATCCTTATCACTGTCCGTGATCTGTCCTGAGTTACTCTTAAGTGGGCCTATCTTGTACCTAATCTTACTTCTGTATACCTGAAAGAACCCTTTTGGGTTAGTCTTCGAATCCCTTGCGACCTTAGCCTCATAATCCCTTTTTGCTTATCTTATTCCTTTTTTTATTTCTCTCTTTAATTGAAAATATTGATTTCTTATCTGTCTATCCCCTCTTTTGATATGCCTATATATGCCTCTCTTTCGACCATTGAGATGTTTTAATCTATTGTTCATCCATTTAGGAACAAAAGTTGTCTGGGCAGCTAGAACTACACTCAGGAAAATGTCATATTGGCAACCAAAACCACCTACCTGACCCATAGTCAGGTCATCCCAATTTAGCCCACCTAGGTAATTTCTCAGCCCCATGAAGTCGGCTACACGAAAGTCTGGAACAGAGACTTGATTGCAGTTACCGGGGTAATTCCATGATATATTAAAACTAAGTGATTTGTGATCGCTTTCCCCAAGCTCTTCATTAACCTCAAGATTATTAATTAGTGATTCTTTGTTATCAAGAACCAAATCAAGCAAGTTGCTACCTCTAGTTGCTTCTGTCACAAACCGTTTTAAAAAAGAATCCTGAACCGTATCAAGAAAGTCACTAGACTCAAGATTATCTGTCACATTGTTCCAATCAATTTGTCTAAAGTTAAAATCTCCCATTAACACAACATTTTCATATCTAGACGCCTTATGAATTTCGTCCCAAAGCAGCTTACTGCACTCCCTATCCAGACTTGGGGGGCCTGTAAATCACACCCAAAATTAATTTTCCGACCCTCGAGAAACTAGCCAAAGAGATTCTGTGTCTGATGTTTCTAATCTTATATCTTGTCTAACACAACAATTTAAATTATCTCTGACGTAGATCGCCACTCCACCACCCTTTCTGTTGACCCTATCAGTGTGGAATAGTTTGTAACCCTGAATGTTGCACTCGGAAGGCATTTCTCTATCTTTCAGGTTGAACCAGGTCTCTGTTATAGCAATAATATCTATATTACCTGCACTTGCAAGTAATCTTAGCTCATCTATCTTATTTCTTTGACTCCTACTATTTGTATAGTAAACCTTAAGGGAGCTAGTCACACGTTGCCCTCTACTATCTCTCTTTGTTTGTTGATCAATTGCTTTGCTTTTACAAGCAACTTTATTTTGAATCTTATCTTTTAAACATATCCCTGGGGTATCCTGGAAATATCTGCTGTTTCCAACCCTAATACTACAGCCTGATTGTTTCCCACAAACACCCATACCTCTATAAACTATCAGTTTAAAGTCCTAGACAAGTCTCCAATGACCCCCTCAATCGAATCGGCTAATGCAACCACTCCAGCCCCAGAGAGAGATGAACCCCATCCGTTGCATACATATCACGTTTGCCATAAAATTTGTCCCAGTTATCAATGAATGGAATTGCAAGTTCCTTGCAATACCTGTCTAGCCAGCAATTTATACCAATTGCCCTAGACATCCATTCATTGCCCACTCCCTTTCTAGGCAAAATGCTACATATGATTGGGATCCTTCTCTTAGACCTAACTACTTCTATGGCTGACCTATACTTATCTAGTAGCTCCTGTCTTCTGCCCTTCCCAATGTCATTACCACCAGCACTAAGACAGATAATAGGCTTGTTCCCATTACCTGACATAATATTATCCAACCTGCTGACTATGTCACCAAAACCAGCTCCTGGAAGGCACACCCTCTATCTAACCTTTCTGTCTCTGTTACAAAAAGCACGGTCCATATATTTTACCTGAGAGTCTCCCACAATCAGAATATTCTTACCTTGATTAGCAGGGGAGTCAGTGGTACCTTTAACCTCACTGACCACTGAAGTACACTCGTCCTGGAGAACAGAGAATCGATTTCCTACTTTCACATCTTCTCTATTAATCTTCTTTATCTTCTTCCTGAATTGTGAACCACTTGCCACTTAAAGCGGCTGCCACTTTCACTGTTAGTAACCATTTCCTCCTTACCAGCTCCAACCATCTCACACTCACTCCCACACCCATCTAGGCGAAGCTTCAGCCTCCTATTTTCCTCCTGAAGAAGTAGAACCTCCTTCTTCAACACTTCAACCTGAGATTCTAAAACCAGCGAGCCATGTGCCGGTATCCCCCCACGTAATTCCCAGACAGCTTAGGCAGGTATGACCACACGTGACCACTGACCTCAGCATACTGGTGCTTTATATTTATTTGTCATTCTTTTCTGTATGTAAATCTATATTTAACCCTTTGACTGTCGAACCCTCAATCCTGAGTGCTTTTCCTGTGCCCAAAAAATTTAAAAAAAAAATCTTATGGAATGATAGAAATCGTTTCCTGATGGTAAAGTCACCAAAGTTTGGAATTTGATGGAAAAAACTCACAGAATTATGCTCTCGCAAAGTTAGTGATCTCAGCAATATATACGCATCGGCAATTTCGCTGACTTTGAGCCCTATTTTCGGTAAATTCCATTGTTCCAGTCGACCAAACTCATCGATATTTCTTCAGAACTCCATTTGTTCTATCGACTGAGTACAAGAAACCACCATTACCGATTTCAACTACCAATAAAGTGATCCGAAATTGGCAATTGGCCATTTCATGAAAAAAAAAAGTTGTCAATTTCAAAATAGGGTCCAGAATAAACAATGCAGACGCCCCTGACTAAAATAAGATGTTATCTGTTCATTAGTCATGTTTCTTTAGGCCCTCTTATATTACTTTTGCTTTCTATTTTGAGTTTTTTATTTACATAAAAATAGAAGATTTACCATATGCAGCCTATTGCCATAAATAATATCAGTGCACTTGTGAAAGAATATTAGACTCACCAATTGATGTGTATTGGACGCGTGGCGTGATTTGTTTACTCTTGAATATTTGTAAAAATCGAACATTTCTCCTACTTTGAGCTCAATTTTAAGGTCGTTTTCATCATGAAACTAATCAAAATCATCTATAGTTCTATAGTATATCTTCCATTCTATCAAATGAGACCATAAAAAAGAGAATACAACCATAAATACTATACAAAAATACACCTCAAAGACGGCATTTTAATCCCAAAAAAACGGTTGGAGTTTTTTTTTCTTCATTATCACTGCGTGCTGCAGGATTTTTATACCACTTGACACTTTCACAGACCCATTCTCCTATGTGGGCCTACCAGCTTTTTCCCGTTTGATTTGAAACCGCTAGAATTTAGGCATTAATACATCCGAAACAGTGGCTCATAAGGCGTATAAACTACTGAAACAGTCAAAGGGTTACTCTCTAAAAAATATTTTTTTTTAATATCCTGGGTGTCTGAAACGGATTAATTATTTCTTATGGAAAAATGGTTTCAGTTTTGTGTATTTCAGTTTTAGTGCATCCCCCAGGAACGGATAATTCATGAAAACAGATGGTTCACTGACAGTGGACCCCGGTTATCGGCTATATTTCATTCCAGTAAGCTTTCAGTGCCGTTACGAACGAATTTGTTCCTATAAGGAATAATGTAAATTAGATTAGTCCTTTTAGACCCCAAAATACACTTACAAAAGCACTTACAAAAATACACTTAAATAAATGTTTGAGTCTGGAGCAGAACAAGTCCAGGGGTCCATTGTATTGAACAACCATGGTGATATCACACATCTCTGTCTTAGGCCTACTTTCACTGGGAAATAATCTCCTCTTGCATGTATACTATATACTAACCTGACCTCACCATCACGTAAAAACTTTTACCGCTTTCAATAACCTACTGTACCTCCTATTCCATACATTTGCAATATCTCCACATTGCCCCTATCATATGCCTTTTCCAAATCCATAAATGCTAGAAACACTTACCCTTATCTAAATATTGTTCACCTATATGTTTCACTGCAAACACTTGGTCTACACACCCCTACCTTTCCTTGTTCATCTGCTATCCTGCTCTCCGCTAATTCTTTTTGTTTCAATAACTCTACCGTACAATTTACCAGGTATACTCAACAGACTTATTCCCCTTTTAATTTTTATCTCTCTTCTGTCCCTTTTGCCTTTATACAAAGGAATTATGCATGCTCTCTGCCAATCACTAGGTACCTTACCTCTTCCATACATTTATTAAATAAAACACTAACCACTCCAAAACTATATTTCCACCTGCCTTTAACATTTCTATCTTTGTCCCATCAATCCCAGCTGCTTACCCACTTTCATTCTACTACTTTCTCACAAACTTCCCCACAGTCACAACTGGTTCTTCCTCATTCTCTAAGATGTTATTACTCCTTGCCCTATACACTATACAACAACATTTAACAATTCCTCAAAATATTCCTCCATCTTCCCAATACCTCTAACTCTCCATTTAATAGCTCTTCTCCTATTTTTAACTGAGAAATCCATCCTTTCCAAGGGATTCTCAACTTATTAATCTCACTCCAACTTTTTTTTATTTTCAACAAAATTTGTTGATAACATCTCACCCACCCTATCATTTGCTCTCTTTTATATTGCTTCACCACTCCTTAACCTCTTTTTCTCTCCATATACCCCTCCCTCCTTACATCACTTCTATTTTGAAAAAACCTTTCATATGAACTTTTTCTCTTACCCCCTTTTCATCATCTTCCACCAATCCTTTCTTCCCCCCCCCATTTTCCTAAACCAAAACCGCTGCCTCTAACACTATTTTTTAACTTACCCCAAATTTTTCCCCACTGCCTATTCTATTCCCATCTGTCCCCCAACAGTTGTTTGTTTTACCAACCCCCTCCTTTAGTTTTAAATTTCACTTCTTTTTTTTGTTTCCATTCCCTTTATCCTCCCCCCCTTTTACCTCCGTACTCAAAAAAAGATCTGATATATCTGGGGCCCCCCTTAAACATGTAATCCGATGTCTACTCCGTCTTTTTTTAAATTAGCCCCAAAAATATTCTTCCCTAATCATATCTTGTATATTTATCTTTTTTTTAAAATATGTTTCCTATAAAAACCCCTTTTATAAAAGTTCAAAAAATCCCCCTTATATTTACACCGGGACCCCAAACACCTACCAACCCTCTCTAAATTTTTTAAAAAAGCTTTCTCCTTTTTTTTCTTTTTTAAAAGGTTTTCCCCCCCTTTTTCCCCCTTATTTTTGGAAAATTTAAACCCCCCCTTTCTCATTTGGCAAGTTCCAAAACCCTCCTTTTTGTTCAAAATTTTCTCCTCTACCTCCTTTTTCCGGTGCAACCCTTTTAAATTTTAAACCCGACCCTTTTTTAACCCAATAATCCTTGAATTTAAATTTATTTCCCTCTTCTTTCTCCAAACGATCTTTCAACTTTTTCCCCTTCCTTAGCTCAATTCAGTCCCTGACTTAATCCCATTTATTTCTTATGAAACTGCCTCCCCCAGGTTTTTGGGGGAGGACATAATTCTTTCTTTCATAAATTTGCAGTCATCTTTTTTTATTTTCCTCATCCACCACATTCAAACATCCCAATTTTATAATTTTTTTTTTTTTTTAGTAATTTAAAAGGGAAATTATTACTATTAAAATAAAGTGCTTTGTAACAAAGATGGGGGGATACTTAATAAAATCTTTTTTTGATTTTTATTATATTAAATATATATTAAATAAAAAAGCATATAATCTGAAAAAAACTAATCTAAAAATTCAAAAAACCAACAAAAACCACAATAAAGAAAAAAGTCACAAGTAAAATAAAAATTCGGGGATTAAGTCGTTTTTTTAGTGTCCCAAGGACAAACACCTTTCTGATACTATTTTTTCTTTGGCCCCTTCTCGGGCCCCCCCGACCCCGCCTTTGTGCCCCACCCCTTCTTTTTGGCCCCCGGCCCCCCCCCTTCATCAAAAACCCATCTTAAAAAAAACCCTTTTTTCCCCCCTTAAAAATCAAATCCAAAACCCCCAAATGTGTCGTCCCTGCCAAACTTGTTTTTTTAAAAAAATACCTGAACCCCCCAAAAGTGCCCAAAGAACCCCCTGTTCCAGTAAAAAAAGAATTAAGAAAACCTGTTACCAGTGTCAACAAGACACCCCTTTACCAGTGTCACAAAAAAAACCACCTGTTCAGTTCACAAAGAAACCCCCCAATTTTCCAGTGTCACAAAGAAACCCCCTTTTTTAATGTCACACAAGGGTACCCCAAAAATTTCCGGTTTTTTAAAATAAAATCCATTTTTAGGTACATGTCTCGGAAAAGTGGTAGGTGAATAAGCCAGTAGATAGTCAAGGCCGCACCGCACGAAGAGTCAATCTGGTTTCTTTTGGGCCCCCCAGGGGTTTAGGGGGCCCCCTGAACCTCCCGTGTTTTATGGGGGGGATCTCCTTTCCCCCAGAGTGTTATGGGGGGTCTTTCCCCCCTAGGGGTATCGGGGGCGGTGAACCCCTCCCGTGTTGTATATGGGGGGTCCGTTAGCACTTCAGCCCCGCCCCGGGAGTAAACATCAGGTCGAGGGGGGCCCCTTTGCCCGGCCGGTGAGGAAATTACCAACTACCATTGTTGATACGGGCTCTATTAGCCATCGCTCAGAGTTGGCGATTCGTCCAGGACGCGTACGCGTGGTGCAAGCTGGGCACAGGCACTCCACAGCGTCAGTGTGCTATTGTTTACAAGTAGAGCGACCATCACCCATGCCACCCACACATTCATACCAGTATATTGTCGTTATTCCAGTGTTTTTAGTGCTTGCAACTGCTAAATAAGCCACCATGGGCCCCAAGAAAGCTCCTAGTGCCAAGCCTGTGGTAAAGAATGTCAGAAATATGGTAGAATTGAAGAAGGAGATGATAGCAAAATATGAAAGTGGAGTGCGAACACTGAGCTTGCCAGGCTCTATGGCAAATCCCATTCAACCATCTCTTCCATTATGGCCAAGAGAAAGGAAATCAAGGATGCTGTCGTTGAAAGGTGCAAGTATGGTCACAAAACAGAGATCTCAAGTGCTGAAGAGGTGGAAACTTTGTTGTTGTTGTGGATCAACGAGAAACAGCTAAGAAGATAGTGTTTCACAGACGATAATATGGGAAAAGCAAGGCAGTTGCATGATGATCTCGTTAAGAAAATGCCTGCAATGAGTGCAACGAGTGCTGAAGTGAATGAATTTAAAGCCAACAATGGCTGGTTTGACAGATTTAAGAAGCGACGTGGCATACATAGTGTTGTGAGGCATGGTGAGGCAGCCAGTTCTGACAAAGTGTGGCTGAACAATTCCAACCCCAACAAGTGTTCAATTGTGACAAAACAGGCCTGTTTTGGACAACATTCATTACACAGGAGGAAAAGGCACTCCCAGGACATAAGCCTATGAAAGACAGGCTAACTCTTATGCTTTATGCCAATGGCAGTGGTGATTATAAAGTGAAGCCATTGGTGGTGTATCATTCTGAAAATCCCAGTGTTTAAGAGATGCAGTGTCTCCAAGTCTAATTTGTGTGATGTGGAGGTCTAACAATAAGGCATGGGTCACTAGGGAAATTTTCTTTGAGTGGTTTTATGAAGTGTTTGGCCCCAGTGTGAAGAAATATCTCGAGGAAAATAATTTGCCACTAAGTGCCTCCTGATAATGGACAATGCTCCTGGTCATCCTCCAGACTTGACGACAAATTGTGGAAGACTTAAGTTCATCACAGTGAAGTTCTTGCCCCCAAACACCACTCCTCTCCTCCAGCCCATGGATTAGCAGGTCATTTGCAACTTTAAAAAAAACTACACCAAAGCAATGTTGCAAAAGTGCTTTGATGTGACCACAGACATGAATATGACCCTAAGAGACTTTTGGAAAATCATTTCCATATCCTGCATTGTGTACACCTTGGGAGAGAGTGACTACCAGGACTTTGAACTCTGCCTGGGGAAAATTGTGGCCAGACTGTGTCCTAGAGAGGGATTTTGAAGGTTTTGGGGCTGAGCCTCAGAACCCTGAGCCTGAGCCTGGTGTGGAAGAAATTGTGGAACTGGGCAAGTCCATGGGGTTGGAGGTGAGTGGTGAGGATATGGAACAGTTGGTGGAGGAGGACAATGAAGAGCTAACCACTGAAGATCTGCAAGAGCTTCAACAGCAACAACAGACAACAGATCAGGAAAATGGTCCAGAGGAGGAGAAGGTGGAACAGAAATGGAAGAAGGTGCCTTCTTCAACGATTAGGGAGATCTGTGGAATGTGGAGCAAGGTGCAAGCATTTATGGATGATTATCACCCTAACCAAGCTGTTGCAGGCTGTGTATGCCACATGTTTAATGACCATGTCTTGTCCCATTTCAAGGATGTTTTAAAGAAATGCCAGATACAGAGTTCCCTGGACAGATATTTTGTGAAAGAGGGATCCAGTGACTCTCAAGCTTGTCCTAGTGGCGTTAAATGAAAAAGGCCAGTAATTCCAGAAAGAACTTGGTACCTGCAGTGTTAATGGAAGGGGATTCCCTTCCAAACACTAGCCTACAACACAATCTCCCATGCTTACATCTTCACACATCAACAACTCTGCAATAAATGTTAGTGACATGTTATTGTACTATTATTTCTTTATTTCCCATAAAAATGTGTGTATTGAAATGTATTATGTTGTAAAAAAAATATTTTATTTTAATACTTTTGGATGTCTGGAACGGATTAATTTTATTTCCATTATTTCTTATGGGGAAAATAGAATCGGAGTTCGACCAAACCGGTGATCGACGGGCCTTCTGGAATGGATTACCGACGAGAACTGGAGGCTCACTGTATAATGTATTATTAAGTTGAGAAGAAACAAAGCCAGACTGACTCACGACGGCTGCGCGGGAGGCACGAAGACGTGGGTACACGGACAGGTCTGGTATGAACACGGGGCACAGTCGAAACTTGGGACAAAATTTAGCTGAAAAAAAAGTTCTAAACTCAAAAGTATGATACTAAGGCGTAAACTCGGTGTTCCACTGTAAGCCGTACGAAACTCGGGGTTCCACTGTATTTCTATCTTGTTAAAGTGAGTTGCATTAAACTGGCTTTACTGAACTTGCTCTTACTGATAGTTCCTCTCAGTCTTGTAGTGTTCTTACTGATAGTTCCTCTCAGCCTTGTAGTGTTCTTACTGATAGTTCCTCTCAGCCTTGTAGTGTTCTTACTGATAGTTCCTATCAGCCTTGTAGTGTTCTTACTGATAGTTCCTCTCAGTCTTGTAGTGTTCTTACTGATAGTTCCTCTCAGCCTTGTAGTGTTCTTACTGATAGTTCCTCTCAGCCTTGTAGTGTTCTTACTGATAGTTCCTCTCAGCCTTGTAGTGTTCTTGCTGATAGTTCCTCTCAGCCTTGTAGTGTTCTTACTTATAGTTCCTCTCACCCTTTGGGCAGTTTGTTACTGATATTTCCCTTTCAGCCTTGTGTGTTGTTACTATGGTTCCTCTCAGCCTTGTAGTGTTCTTCTGATAGTTCCTGTCAGCCTTGTGGGTGTTCTTACTATAGTTCCTCTCAGCCTTGTGGTGTTCTTACTGATAGTTCCTCTCAGTCTTGTAGTTTCTTACTGATAGTTCCTCCCCCAGTCTTGTAGTGTTTTTGCTGATAGTTCCTCTCAGCCTTGTAGTTTCTTTTTATAGTTCCTCTCAACCTTGTGTGTTTTTCTGATAGTTCCTCTCAGCCTTGTAATGTTCTTACTGATAGTTCCTCCCCAGCCTTGGTTTCTTACTGATATTTCCCTCTCGCATGTGGTGTCTTGATAGTTCCTCTCGGTCTTGTACAGTGAACCCAGTTCGTAAAACTTCATTCCAGAACCCTGTCTAGTGTCATTACCGAATAATTACTCCCTTAAATAATGTCACTTAGGTTAGTCTATTTCAGACCCCAAAATTCCATCAGCACTTTGTACATACTTACAAAATTTTGTGATTTCCGGTGTCTGAAACTCGGAGGCCCACTGTAGTGTTCTTTTTACCCATCCCGTGTGACTCTTTTTTGTGATTTGTATAATAATAATATGTTGCACTTTTTGAATTGTAAACACAAGCTTCTAGAAAGATATTGATGGAGTGATGATGACATTTTTTCCTCTTTTTTGATACAACTTTGGTGGGAAAAAACCAGTGTATTTAAAAAAATGAATGTGTAGCTGTGAGATTGAAGGAAGTGCAGAGTTAATAAAGTATTATCAGAGGGGTGAGGGAGTTTGTTGAGATGCTGTGAATGTTTAGGCAGGTGGAACAAGATTGGTTAACTTGGGGGACATATAAATCTGTAGTGGGGGGGAAAGCAAGGTAGGATTCTTCGGAAAGGTTGAAGGAGGATGAGGAATTTTTGTTGCAGAGTTTGGAAAACCAAGCGGGCATTGTGAATATATTATAAAGGGAGCGGAGGCAAATTGGTTTTGGACATGGCATGCTATTAGTAGTATAAGTTAGGAAACTTTTTGTGAAGACATTTAGGAAAAACCGATGAGTGGACTTGAGTTCTATAGGTGGAAAGTCAGTGCCTGCACTCTAAAAGAGGGGTGGAGGTGGGAGGTAAAGTGCCTGCACTCTGAAGGAGTGGGGTGGAAAGTAGTGTGTCTGCTTTCTGAAGGAGAGGGGAAGTGGAAGTGCCTTGACTCTGAAAACGGGGGGTGGTAGGAAGTACCAGTGCTTGAACTCACAAAGGGGGGGTGGAGGTGGGAAATGAGGTATGACTCTAAAATGGAGGGAAAGGGAAATCGAGCTTGCACCCTGAAGGAGGAGTGGTGAGTGGAAGCAGTGACTGCACTCAGGGATGTGTGGAATATTTACAGTTTGGATGAACATCTGAAATGTAATATAGTCCCCTTCAAGCCCGTGATGGCGAAAGTGTTTCTTTTCTATTGAGTAACCTTACCTCAGTGGTGTGCTTAAAATAACAATAATATTAATTATAATGAAATTTTTATAAAAGGTCATAAGTTTTTAATTTTATTTTGCAGGTCTTTTGATCCCAAAGACTGGCACTTGTAGTTCAATACTACAAAGGGCATCCCGGGTTTAAGAAGGTGGCCCTTAGTGTCAGTACTGCAGGTTATCCTGGTACAAATTTTCAAAAAAAGGTGGTCCCTTTTAGTGTTCTTGGGTCATCCTGGTACAAAGAACGTGGTACCCCCTTTGTGTAACACTGCTGGTCATCCTGGTACAAGATGGTGGTACTTGTAGTGTCAATTTCTGCCGGGTCATCCTGGTACAAGAAGGTGGGCCTAGTGTCAATGCAGGTCATCCCTAGTACAAGAATGTGGTACTGTAGTGTTTAGCACTGCTGGTCATCCTGGTACAAAATGAGTGGTCCTTTAGTTCAACATAATGCAGCGCTTATAAGTGACAACACTGTAACCGTTTATGGTATACAACACTTGGAATGTCAAATTTTTATAAGGTTAATTTTCATAAATTGAATTGTATCCTTCCTATTCCCCAGGTTCTCTTCTAGTTTAGTGCTTTCTATTAAAAAAAATAGAATAAACAGGAATATTGGTTTGCTGTGTAATAAAATATTATCAAAATCCCTGGTTAACGATTTAAATATGTGAGAACTTATTTTTCACTATGTCTAAAAACCGAAAAAAATTGATGATGCAAACAATGGGGCATTGGGGAACAAATATCAACATTCACCTCCTCAAAAATCAACAACCCAGTGGATATCACACCAGGTTTATCATAGGCAAAAAAAAATTTCAGTGTTCAGGGCTAAAAGGGATTTTCTGAAAATGTAATTTAGTCATTCACATGAGAACTCATACTGGAAAAGCCATATAGGTGTCAGAATGTCTGAAAAACTTTCCTGTGGAGAGCAAGGTTTAGAAAGACACATTAGAAGACTCATGCTGGAGAAGCCATATCAGTGTTCAGAATGTCTAAAGACTTCTCTCAAAAATCAAGTTTATTAAATCACATGCGAACTCATACTGGAAGAGAAACCATATCAGTGTTCAGAATGTCTGAAAGACTTTTCTAGAAAAACACATTTTAGTAAATATGAGAGCTCATACTGGAGAGAAGCCATATCAGTGTTCAGAATGTCTAGAAGACTTTTCTGAAAAATCACATTTAAAAGACACATTAGAACTCATACTGGAGAAATATGTCAGTGTTCAGAATGTCTGAAAGGCACTCTCAAAAATTAAGTTTAATAAGGAGTCATTAGAACTCATACTGGAGAGAAGCTTCATATCAATGTTCAGAATGTCTGAAAAGACTTTGTGAAAACAGATTTAGTAAGTCACAGACTCATACTGGAGAGAGACCATATCAGTGTTCAGGAATGTCTGAAAGACTTTTCTAAAAAATCAGGTTAATAAGTCACATGGAGACTCATGCTGGAAGCCATATCAATGTTAGAATGTCTGAAAGACTTTTGTAGAAAAGCAGATTTAGTAAGTCACATTAGAACTCATACTGGAAGCCATATCAATATTCAGAATGTCTGAAAGACTTTGTGAAAAACAGATTTAGTAAGTCACATGAGAACTCATACTGGAGGAGAAATATATCAGTATTCAGAATGTAGAATGACTTCTACGTCACATGAAGTCATACTAGAGAGGCTTACACTTGAGGTGGTGTCATGTCATACACACTAATATTTCTTCTCTACCAACACTGATGAACCCTTTTCCCTGGCTGTCCTGTAATATTACTGACCAGTGTTGAATCCCACGTATGATGGCTTGAAGCCAGTATCGGTCCCATAATACACCAAAATTCTGTGACTTCCAATCTTGTGGGAAAGCTGGTAGGCCCTATATATCGAAATGGGTCTGAGTGGTCAGTGTGTGCAATATAAAAAATAATCACTGCAGTATACACAGTGCATAATGGAGAAAAATAACACCCTGGAAGCTATAATACAGGAAATTGAGTTATTTTGAATAGTTTATGGACTAAGTATTTTGAAATTCAGCTCAGATTGGTGAAAATGTTGGATTTTGCTGATGTTCAAAAACAAATCATGTCATGCGTCAATATACATATCATGAGTAGGTCTGATAGGCTTTCCCAAATCCCTATGTGCTTATACCATTTTTGCAATAATACAATTAGTCACCAACAGTAAATCTTTTTATTTTTTGTGTAAATAAAAACTCAAAATGGAAGGAAGCATAATATAAGTAGGGCTGGAGACGCTGACTAATGATCCAGACAAAATGACAAGATGGTATTTGGCAAAAATATTTGCATTGATAATTCTGGACATTGTTTGAAATTGGCCTTCGCCGTTTTGTATGAGTGGCCTTCCTTGAATTTGTATGAAATTAGCCAAATTACCAATTTCTGATGCATTATTACTGTAGTTGATATCAGTAAATGGGCAGTTCTTGTGACTCAATCAATTGAACAAGGATTCTGTGAAATAGCTATGAGTTTATTAAGCTGTAACAATGGAATTGGCTAAAAATAGGAGTTCAAATTAGGTGGAAATTGCCAAATGTGTAAATATCATTGAGACCATAGCACAACGAGCGTAATTCCGTAAGTTATCCATCAAATTCATACTTTTGGTTTGCTGAGAAACTAAGCAAGATCCTAGGACTTCTATAATGGATCAAAACTCATTATAAACTTTCTGTTTTGAGTTGAAATATTGAATCACATAGATTTCCTGACCTTCATCATGGGATAACCATGAGACCGTGATGTTGTGTCTACAAGAGTGCAAAGTCCCTGAAAAATCCCAGCATTATTCATAATAGTAATTATTTTTGTTCATCTGGGAATGTAATATTTATATAAATGTGATTCAAGATGAGATTTAGTTTAATTTTTTTGAACATTTGACATTCATGTTTTATGTTTAAATGATGACTGTTAATATGAAGTGTGAGATAACATTTATTAGAACATATTAGACATTTATGTTTTATCCTAAGTGAATATTATCATGTATATTTTTAGACTAGATTGGAAAGTGCTTAACTTTTGTACATTCTTTCCTCTTTAAGAGGTTTCCATGTCGAGGTAAAGAGAGACTATCGGTCTGAGGTGGACCTCTTGAGTCTTCCTCAGACCAGACCTGTTCTCCCCCCATCCCCTCCTTTTTCCATTTCCCCATCCTCCCTTTCTCCTCATCTCCTCATTTCTCCTTATTTCCTTCCCATTTTTACCATAGGAGCTTCCCTCCACAGGCATTCTAGTTCCTAGGTAGGGGAAAGTGGTGGGTCCCAACCCATTCCATTGAGTTCCTGAGCGGTGGTGTAGTTCTGGAATCTGGATCGCCTGGGGATGTCGATCCTTCTCCGTCTCCTGGGAGTGGCTGGGTATCTTTCGGGCGGCAGGTGTATCTCTAGAGCCACCTTTTGGATTCCCAGGGTAGTGGCGACGACGCACTTTAATAGCGGATATCAGCTGCCTCTCTTTTGTCCTTGAGGGTGGCTCGGTGGATGTGAAGGATCACCTCCCGGGTGCTGGTTTCACTGGCATGAAGGTAGGGTGGCATGGGTTCTATGCAGCATCTGCCTCTTGCAGTGTTGAGTCCTCCTGGAGTGCGGAGGGATTCACATCCCTTTCATTCCTCCTGAGTTATTCCTCCACGTTCCTTTCATTCTTTTTTTTGCTTTATTTCTTTCTTTTTTTTTCTTAAAAACAAAAAGAAAGAAATATCTTTCATGGATGCCTAATCTGAGCCTACTCAAGGGCCCCTTGATACACACTAATTCTGACCCTACCTCGTTAATGGAACAACTCTACAGACATCTCTAATACCCCTGTACCTCTTGCTGGTGCGGTTCGTCACCACACCTTTAGTACAAAGTTCAAACCAACGCTTTGACACTTCCTAACGCCGGCTCTTCTTACCTTCATTCCAACTTCTCCTCAGCAGTGCGGCAATTTCCGGTTCTTTCGCTTAAATCGCGATAGAGACCACCTCTGGTCACATCCAACGACAGAACCATTGTTTATGACATTTCGACACTTCCTGCTCATTCATCTCAGAAACATTAGCTCGTTCCACCTCTATAAATTGTTTCTCCTCAATGGAAAAAGTTTTACTCTGACCCCCCCCTCCCCCTATTACCCAATCTTTCCATTCATAGTATTGGTAAAGCTCTCCTCGCCGTGTAGGTAATATCTCTTTTCACTCTCAGGGCCCCTCAAATCACGGTCCAGAATGCGGGCCCAAAATTTCGCGATCTTTCTCTTCCCCACCATAGATACTATTTCTCCACTATTGACAAGCATCATTCTCAATTCTTGTATTATTCATTTACTCTTTCGTCTTCCTTTTACACTTGGACTTTTTCTATCCTAGTCCATAGATACCTTCTTGACTTCTATCTTTCTCTCCATGCATCATGGCTTGGGGGTTCTAAAACCCAGACCCCCACAGGAAAAACGGGGAGAGCACCCCACTATTTCCCTTTTCCCGGGGTTCGGTGATTCAGGGCTCCCTGGGGGATTTCTGAATTTGGGTTGAGCTTCAGGTTTTTGCTCCCATTTTTTCCCGGGGTCTGTTTGCAGGCCCAAATTCACTCTGCTGTTATCCTCCCCCCAAAAACCCCATTTTCTTATATTTGGATTTTTTTTCGGGAACCCCCTTAAGAAGTGCTCTTCTTATGGCTGTTTTCCCCATCCCGTCACTCTTATATTCTTTTTCTCATTATACTGCAGCCTTCACTTGAAATAGATCACTTTTTCTTATTCTCCCCTGGGGGGGTTGCCCTATCCCAGATTTTAATACCCATTTTCTCTAAGGTCCTGTGCTCGTGCGTTCAGCTGGGGCATTTCTTCTTCTCCCCTCTCCATTTTTTAAATATGGTACTCCTACCATTTGACCCCTCGAACTCATTCTTTCTCTTGCATGGGCCCTCCATCCTCTTCCTCAACCCTTGGGCTTACCTGGTGGTCCTGGATTTTAGGGCGTTTTTCCGATCATTTTAAATTTAAAGTCCCCTTCTTTCTCCCACCCCCTATGCGGGGCTGTAATTTGACCGGCAAATGGACCTTTACCCACTCTTACTGCCTTTAATATCCTTCTGTCCCCCCTTGATGAGTTTCCCTCTTTGTCCTCCGTCTTCACCCAGCCTCCTAATTACTTCTTAAACATTCTCAGAAATTCGAAAAAGGGCTCCTGCCCTTTTGCTTGGGCATTTTTTTGGGAATTTTGTCGTGGGGGGGGGTTCGGTTAAAGAACCCAGGGCTCCCTTTATTTTAAGCAGAAAAAGGGTTGCTGCCGTGTCATATGATGCTAAACGCACTTGATGGCAAAATTCTTTTTACATGTTTCCCCTTTAAAGGGGCTCCGCATGATGAGGCTATCGGTCTGAGGTGGACCTCTTGGTCTTCTTCCTCGGGGCTAACCTAATCCCCCAATCCCCCTCCCTTCCATCTTCCCCTCCTCCCCCTTTTTCCCTTTCCTCCTCCTCCTCCTCATCCCCCCCTTATTTCCTTCCCCGTTTTCCTGGGGGCTTCTTTCCTCAGGCATTCTAGTTCCTAGGTAGGGGAAAGGGTTTGTAGTCCATCCCATTACGTTGGGTTTGGGGTGGTGTGGTTGCCTGGAATCTGGATCGCCTGGGGATGTCCGTTTTCCAGTCACCCGGGGGGGGCCCTTTGGGGATCTTTGGGCGCGGGGGTATTTTGGGGGCCCCCCGGATTCCGGGGTGATGGCCCGGGGGGGTATGCTTTTGGTGGGAAACCGGCCGCCTTCTCTTTTGTCCCCGGGGATGGCTCTGGGATGTGGGTTGCTATCCCCGGGTTGCTGGTTTACTGGCATGGGGGAGGGTAGGGAGGGGTTCCCTGCAGCATTTTGGTGCTGACGACCATGCCATTTTTTTCTTTTTCTCTACCCCCCCCTTGCCTTAACTGTCGGGGGCACTTTCCCGTATTCCGCCATTGTTAGGTTTCCCCTGAATGAGGGGGAAATGGTTTCCCCAAAGGGGGCGGAAGGCTTCTCATATGCTATGGCTGTCCCCATCTTGCCTTAAAAGGGGCCCCCTTTTCCTATTCTCCATTGCTAAACGTCGCCCCACTTCTGGGGTCCCAACTTCCATGACTTCCTCTGTGGTCGCCTCATCCTCAGTCACCCTGTCTCGAATCCTTTTGATGTTCTTGGCTCCGAGGGTCCCTACCTCGGCTTCCCACTATCCACGCTCCTTCCTCTATTCACTCTCACAGTTCTGAGTCTACACGTCCCTCGTCCTTCACCTAAACCTCAAGCGCCCCCTTCTTGTAAACCGGCAAAAATCCCTGCTGCCAGGTTCTTCTCCTCCCGACTAGTTCTGTAACGTGTGTGAGGTTGTCTCCTCCTCCATGCAGTACCTTCATCCCTGTCCCTTCCCAGTC
The DNA here is from genome assembly GCA_009830355.1 of Cherax destructor. Classification (NCBI taxonomy): domain Eukaryota; kingdom Metazoa; phylum Arthropoda; class Malacostraca; order Decapoda; family Parastacidae; genus Cherax; species Cherax destructor. The sequence continues at coordinate 3,360 of WNWK01018665.1, read as the reverse complement.
CTATGACGTTTCCTCTTCTATCTCCTCGTCTCTACTAATTGCAGTCCTATAGACTCTGATAGTTGCTCCCTCTTCTTCCATTTCTAATGTAGTCTCATTCACCATCTTTGACATAGGGAAACACTGGAAGCTATTGCAGAATATATTTCAGAATCTGGGCCGATGATGGACACTGCTCCATCACGGTTCTCATCTCTTCTTCGTCTCAACACCCCCTTCCTTGCAACGTCCTCCTCCCTCTCTGATTACAAGATTATTAGCTGCCTCCACATGTGGACTTTTCTGCATCATCAAATTAGTTCACTAGGCGTTCAGTGGTCTCTGGCTCACGTGTCCAGAACGTGATACAGTCAGGTTTCTCGGCCTCCTGTTTGACCGCAGATTGTCCGCAAACCTCACGTACCTCTCTGAAGGCGAGCTTGTCATGGCCGGCTGAACCTCCCCTTAAAGCCCTCGCACATCTTTCATGGGGCTGATCGTAGAACTCTCCTTGGACTACATTAGGCCCTAATTTTATAGAAACTGATTATGGGTGACTTGAATATATTCAGCAGCTTCTCCTGCCACTCTTTCCAACCTTAATCCCATCCATCACCAAGGAGTTACGCTTATGCCTTGGTGCTTTCGTTCTTCCCGGTTGAGAGCCTCTATAGCAAGCGAATATTCCATCCCCTTGTCCGATCGTCGAGATGCACATTGCATTCGCTAATATGTTAACTCTCATGACCTCCATAGAAATCCCTTCCATGTATAGGATTGTTACAGATGTTAGTAGGTGCTCTTATTTGTTAAGTCAGCCCCCTGCTTGTAGGTCCCTTTCTCCTTCGTCTACATTCATGTGTCTCCCTTCAGCTCCACCTCTATATGTTCATGTGACATCTCCTTTCCCCTACCCCCTTGGGAAGTTCCTGCTGTCCGTGTCTGTTCATTCCTCCCTTTTGCCAAGCCACCTGCCTCTGGCGAAACTAGCTCTTTCTTTCTAGACCACTTCCGTTCTCATTCCCATGCCATCGCAGTGTGCGATGGTTCAAAGTCATCTGACGGCGTAGTTCGCAGCAGTGTTTCCGGACAGCGTTGTACGGGCATCCCTATTACCTCGGCTAGCATATTTACGGCTGAATTGTATGCCATTCTTGTGGCACTTATCCGTGTATGTGCCTGAGTCACCATTTTGTGGTCGTTTCAGACTCCCTTAGTGCTTTACAGGCTATCCGTAGGTGATACACATCACCCTAGTTCTTCGTATCCACCTTTGGTTGCAGCTGTATCTTTAACAAGCATAAGATGTTGTTTTGTTGGGTCCCTGGTCATGTTGACGTACAGGGCAATGAACAGGCAGACACTGCCTGCGCGGTCAGCAGTACATGACCTTCCAGTTTCATATAGAGGTGTTTTTTCCGGACTATTTTGGGGCATTGCTACCCCCTTCCCCCCGTTGGCAAAACGCTGGTCTGACCTGCTAAAAAACAAACTTCATTCCCATTAAACCCTTTTTAGGTTTTTGGCCCTTTTGTCACCAAGTTTTTGGGTTTGGGGGACTAAATCCCCCGTCTTCGCATTGGCCACACTCGCTTTCAGGGTATCTCATGGAGGGCTCCCTGCCCTCTCTTGAGCATTGTCGGGGTTCCCGTGTCTGTTACATATTCCCGTTGGGGCTGCCCCCTTTATCAACGACAAGAAATTTTCCTTCCCAAAGGCCCTTTCCCTGCGGCCCTTTCTTTACCTTCCCTTCTTGCGATGGGCCCTCCCTTTTAAACCTGACTCCTTGGACTTTTTTACAGAAACTGACTTACCACAAACTCCTGAAGATTAACCCCTAGCACCTCCCCCAGTCCCTTCTCCCCCGTCCTTGCTACCCCCCCCTAATCCCTGCACTATCCCCAACGTCCCTTCCCCCAATCATTCCCCTCTAATCCCAAAACCCTTTTTTTCCCTCCCTTTACCCCCCTCATTTTCCTTTCCCCCCTTTAAGGGGGCCTTTAAAAGAGGAAGAGGGGGCCCCTTTCCCGGGGGCTTTTAAAGGAAAAAAATTTTTGGGCCCCTTTTGGGTTTTTTTTCTTTCCCTTAAAAACCGGAAACCCCTTCCCCCAATTTTCCCCTCCCCCCCCTTTCCCCTTTCCCCATCCTCCCCTTTTCCCTTTTCCCCCTCCTCCTCCTCATCCCCCCCTTTTTTCCTTCCCATTTTTACCCCGGGGGCTTTTTCCACAGGCTTTTTAGTTCCTAGGTAGGGGGGAAGGGTCCGTGGTCCATTCCCCTTCCGTTGAGGTTCTTGGGGGTGGGGTAGTTTGCCTTTGGGGTCTGGGTCGCCTGGGGGTGTCCCATCCCTCTCCCCGGGCTCCCGGGGTGGCCTTTGGGGATCTTTTTGGGGCGGGTTTTATCTCTGGAGGCCACCCCTTTTTTTTCCCGGGGGGGGGCCGGGGGTATTCCTTTTTGGGGATATCCGGCCCCCCTCTCTTTTTTTCCCCCGGGGGCTCGGTGGGTGTGGGGGGTTTCTATCCCCCGGGGGGCTGGTTTACTGGCATGAAGGGGGGGGTATTGGGAGGGGTTTCCCTGCAGCATCTGCACTACTTGGGGGGGTTGAGGTCCTCTTGGGGCCCGGGGGGGTTTTCGCCCCCAAATTTCCCCCTAGGGCTATTCCCCCCCCGTTCCCCCTTTTTTTTCTTTTTTTTTTTTTTATTTTTTTTTTCTTTTTTTTTTTTCTTAAAAAAAAAAAGGAAAAAATAACCTTTAAACCCTGGATGCCCCAATCCCTGACTCTACCCCCGGCCCCTTTATACCGCACCCCAGTTCTGACCCTCCTTGTTAATGGGGTAACTCTTGGAAACCCCAATACCCCCTACCCCCCAAACGGGGGCCAGTTGCACCTGCTTCAGGTTTCCCCCGGGGGGCCGACCCGGGCCCCTTTTTTACATCTGAACCCCTTTCTGACCTTATTCCCGGGTTTCCCCGGCGGTGCGCCCCAAATTTTAAAAGCTCGCCCCCCTCACATGGACCACCCGGTCCCCAAAAACCCCCCCGCCAAGACCCACACGGCAAAAATTTACACTTTTTTCTCGTTCCCCTCCCAAAAAAAAAAGCTCTGGCACTCCCCTTTAAAATCTTTTTTAAACTACTCAATGGACAAAGTTTTTACTTTTCGTCCCAATTCTCCTAATACCTATCTTTCAGACCATAGTAGGGAAGGCTCTGCTACGCCATGTTGGTAAAACATCTCATTTCACGCTCTCAAAAGGGCCCCGCATCATCACGGGCCAGAATCTGGCCGGGTCGCGATCTTTCTCTTTTTAACCAAATCCCGAATATTGACGCCCATTCCCCCAAAATTTTGTTTGGGGTTTTTCATTTTCCCCCCACCATTGT